>CM042146.1:127724153-127751653 GCA_023376005.1 Doryteuthis pealeii
CAGAGAAGAATTGATACCATTCAGAACACTGCACTGTTGCAATCTGCCAGAATACTCAGAAGAGTCCTGGAGACCTGAGAAGACTTGCTGTCACTCAGACTCCAGTGAAAGACCATCAGCTAATGCTGATGTGAAAACTCAAAAAGAAATAATAATAATAATAATAATAATAATAAGAAGAAGAAGAAGAAGAGAAGAAGAAGAAAGAAAAAGAAGAAGAAGGGGTGGAGGAGGAGGAAGAAAAAATAATAAGGGAGAAAGTGATACCAATTGTAAATGGTGCCCTTTGAACGGTCCCCAAAGAGTTTAGAAAACAAACTATAGGAAATGTAAACCGGAGGAAGAATTGAGCAAATCCAAACAACAGTATGTTAAGATGAGCTAGAATACTTAGAAAAGTCTTGGATTGATGGGAAGACTTGTTGGCACTCAGACTCTAGTGAAAGACCATCAGTATTAACGCTTGTATGAAAACACAAAAGAAATGAAATAATGATAATAACAAAAATAAAGACAAAATGATGACATCAGGGAAAATGTCTCATCTTCAGTAAGACATTGACTGACAGCATCAACAGTATTATAGATAATCCAAGGTGAAGCTGAATAAAACAAGATATCTATGATGAATTTCTATATTACTCGCCTTTAAGTCTTTTAAGAAAAGATAAACAGAAACCTGTAATGAGTTCTACAAAGAAACACGTTGAATAGAGATGATAGAGGATCATAACATTATGATATAACACTGAAGGTAATTCAGAAAGGTCCGGTAATTTTGACTATAAATGAAATACTCATCGATAAACATACGCAATTCTTGATGATATTGTGACGTAAGCAGTGACGTAGTTTCGGTTACAGACAAAGATAAACTGAATCTCCATTATAATAAGAAGATAGTGTAGGTCGACCAGCAAAAACTTACATTATTTAGCTCTGTGCGGACTCTGGATGCCGTGCGGTAGACTTGCCAGAAGCGATAACCGATAGCGTTGGGGAGATAGGCAGAGAGAGAGAGATAGAGAGAGAGAGAGGGGGGTTCATGGGTATCCGTGCTTGTAGCGTGGTTTAATGATGATGATGATGATGATTCCAACGGAATATTCCAGTTTTTAACTTTAAAAGACAAGTGATTAGGAGCATATTATCCATTTGATCAAATACTTATGAGTATAGTTGCGAACTCCACGGATTCTGGATGCTGTGTTGAGGACCTGCTAGGTGCGATAAGCGATAGCTACGATTGGTGCTTGAGAGAGAGAGAGAGAGAGAGAGAGAGAGAGAGAGAGAGAGAGAGAGAGAGAGTCATGGGTATCCGTACTGTCAGTGTGATCTGATGATCATGATGGTGTGATTCAATATTGAACTTAACTGCCCTTTAAGGCGGCCTTTAATGATAACGATGAAATAAGAATAAAAGCAAAAGGAAAGAGAAACAAAATAAAAACGGCCAAGACCATTTTTTGAAGACTACCAAACACGACATAATCCTGACGAAGTTCCAAGAATACATCGTTGGAAATGAGTGCACAAACATGGAAGCCAAAGAAAGAAAGAAGAACGAAAGAAAGAAAGAAAGAAAGAAATGTCCAGTGATTTTGTCGAATCACGCACGTTCATCATTCTGTTCTTTATCTTGCTGACAAAACAAAACAGGATGATGAAAATAAAAATTCCGTTAAAGAAAATAATTCTGATATAACAAAATGTTCCGAGAAAGAAAATCAGTTGGGAAAATGTTTTTTTGAATGTCATTTGCTTTTTCTGTCGGTCAATTGTTTTACTTATCACAAGTTTTTAGTTTGGCGAAAGAATGATGAATTGGAAACGCATGCGCACTAGCGACTTGTGTCTGTTGTGTTTATTGTCCTTTCATATTTCATCGTTTTCTCCCGTATGATTTACACGAATGGGACTGGCTGTCTCTTGAAGGAAGTATAAAATAGATAATAAATAAATAAAGAAGGAAGAGGTAAAAAGGGAAGAAGAAGAAGAAGAAGAAGAAAGAAGAAGAAGAAGAAGAAGAAGAAGAAGAAGAAAGAAAATACGGACGAATAAAGAGAAGAAGAAGAAGAAGAAGAAGAAGAAGAAGAAGAAGAAGAAGAAGAAGAAGAACTAATAAGAAAAGAGATGTGAAAAAAAAGAAACAAAAAGAAAAAGCCTGAAGAAAGTGAGAGATAAAGAAGAAAGAAAGTACGGATGAAATAAAGGGAAGAAGAAGAAGAAGAAGAAGAAGAAGAAGGAAGAGGAGGAGGAAGAGGAAGAAGAATTGTTATTTACCGGAATACCTAATGCACACTCGGATATTTTAAAGGAATAAATGAAGAAAGGGAGGAAACTGAAGAAAGACGCAAACTATTTTTATGAGTTTAAAATACTAGCAGAACTATCCGGTATTTAAAAAGATAAAAATAGATATCGTTGAGGAAGCGTTGAACTTCATCGTCATTCTAAACTCCCTACCTCACTTGCAGACATTTTTGACATCCATGCACGATTCGCCATACACTTCCATTAATTGCCGATGAATTACTATCGGTTTAATGCATTTTGCGTTCAAAAACCGAATAACCGCATGAACCTACCACTTGGGGTTAGTGTTAATCTGGAACTCCACGACAAACGACTGCCAGGCCAAGATTGCGTGTTTGCGAGGTACACATGTTTAGGCACAGATGCAGGCAAATACGCCTGTACAAAAAGCACAACAGTGTTGTCAAAAGCCGCACGAACAGTTTCCTTGTATACCTAGCAGATTATGTACCTTAATTTTGGGATTACACTCGATGATGAATTAAAAATCTTTTTATTTCTTTAAAATTTGTATGTGATATTGTGCTACTCTATCGACAGAAAAAGAAATCACCAATAAAAAATTAATTTAGTCGAGGATATTCAAAATGCAACATATAAGTTTCATCATCAGCAGCAAGTTTTGAACACAGTACGGATTCCCATGATTCTCTCTCTCTCTCTCTCTCTCTCTCTCTCTCTCTCTCTCTCTCTCTCTCTCGGTACTCATCCCAATCGGTCTGTCCCCAACACGACAAGAATTGGCAGTCCGAGACCACCCAAACAACATCGACTAGAATACTCAGAAAAATCCTGTGGCACTTTCTGTCACTCAGCCTCCAGTGACAGTCTACCAGCTAAGGCGGGGGGGAAAATCTCAAGGGGCTACCAGAGCTAGTGTTGATTAACAAAAAAGAAAAAAGTTATGGAATATGAAAGTGATACCTATTGTAGTTGGTGCACTTGGAACGGTCCCAAAAGGATTGGAAAAAGGTTTGGAAAGTCTGTAAATCAGAGAAAGGATTGATACCATTCAGAACACTGCACTGTTGCAATCTGCCAGAATACTCAGAAGAGTCCTGGAGACCTGAGAAGACTTGCTGTCACTCAGACTCCAGTGAAAGACCATCAGCTAATGCTGATGTGAAAACTCAAAAAGAATAATAATAATAATAATAATAATAATAAGAAGAAGAAGAAGAAGAAGAAGAAGAAAAAGAAGAAGAAGGGGTGGAGGAGGAGGAAGAAAATAATAAGGGAGAAAGTGATACCAATTGTAAATGGTGCCCTTTGAACGGTCCCCAAAGAGTTTAGAAAACAAACTATAGGAAATGTAAACCGGAGGAAGAATTGAGACAATCCAAACAACAGTATTGTTAAGATGAGCTAGAATACTTAGAAAAGTCTTGGATTGATGGGAAGACTTGTTGGCACTCAGACTCTAGTGAAAGACCATCAGTATTACGCTTGTATGAAAAACACAAAAGAAATGAAATAATGATAATAACAAAAATAAAGACAAAATGATGACATCAGGGAAAATGTCTCATCTTCAGTAAGACATTGACTGACAGCATCAACAGTATTATAGATAATCCAAGGTGAAGCTGAATAAAACAAGATATCTATGATGAATTTCTATATTACTCGCCTTTAAGTCTTTTAAGAAAAGATAAACAGAAACCTGTAATGAGTTCTACAAAGAAACACGTTGAATAGAGATGATAGAGGATCATAACATTATGATATAACACTGAAGGTAATTCAGAAAGGTCCGGTAAAGAGAGAGAGAGAGAGAGAGAGAGAGAGAGAGAGGGAGAGAGAGAGAGAGAGAGAGAGAGAGGGGGAGAGACAGAGAGAGTGGCGAGATTAATAAGTGGCTTCAGGAAAACTAGAGATGAATTACCTTTGATTGATGATGAACGAGGATTAAAATATCTAAGAAAATAAAGTGGAAAGCAAAGAGGAGGGAAATGTGGCAGTAAAATGTGAGTGAAAAGAAAAGCTGAGAGATATTTCTTATGAGAAAGAAAGAAAAAAGAAAGAAAGAAAGAAAGAAAGAAAAAAAAGTAAGAAAGAAAGAATCTAAAAGAAGAAGACTAGAAAAAGAAAGAAAAGAAAAAATAAGAAAGACGTGAAGAGAGAGAGAAGAGAGAGAGAGAGAGAGAGAGAGAGAGAGAGAGAGAGAGAGAGAGAGAGAGAGAGAATAAAAACGCGAAAAAAATGAAAAAAGAAGAAAGAAAAAAAAAAATGTGAAAAAGAAAAACTTGCAAAAGAAAGAAAGAATTTTAGAAAGACAAAAAGAATGAAAGAAAGAAACACAGAAATGAATGAAGGAAAAAGAAAACCAATTTAGAAAAAAAGAAGTGAAAGTCGTCGAGAAAAGATGAAAGCATAGAAAAGTAGAAGGTCAACTGATTTGGTTTGGTTCTTCATTTAATGGAAAATCAAGTATCGTGGGTTATTTAATGCCAACGATATATTTGTAGATGAACAGTAGTGATACTATTTAACACATACTTGTTAAGATGGTTTATACCTTTCCCAAGGGTATTAGTCCAAAAGTGAATTTTATTGCGAGACTGAAGTTTGAACGAACTTATTACGAAGACGAAATCCATAACATTAGCTACAACGCCACGGCGAAAAGTGAACTATCTGTTTGTACCCCCCCCCAGAAAAGACTAGCTTACGGTTAAGTCACATTGATAGCATCGATTCCCTATATATCACTGAAGTTAAGCAGCGGTGAGCTTGTTCAGTACTTATTTGGGTGACCCTTTAAGCAAAAATAAGTAAAGTAACTAGATTTAAAAAATGATTTGAGATGCCGTAAAACAAAACAACCAACACAATAGCTAGTTTTTAATACTGGGAGGAGAGAAAAAAAAGAAAAAGATGAACTAAGAAAGGAAGAAATAAAGAAGGAAAAATCGAAAAAGAATGAAATATTTGGAGAGAGAGAGAGAGAGAGAGAGAGAGAGAGAGAGAGAGAGAGAGAGAGAGAGAGAGAGAGAGAGAGAGAGAGATTTAAGACAGAAAGTAATGAAAAAGGAATATTTGAAGAAAGAAAGAAAGGAATGATCAAAAAGCAACACAAGAAGAAAAAATAAAATAAAAATGACTTTATAAAGCAAATGTTTGTAAAAAAGAACGAACGCAACAATTTTGAAATCTGGAACTGAAAAGAAAGACAAATTGAATTAAGAAGGACATAAAAAAAAATGGGATCAAAGAATGCAAGAAAAAATTGGAGAAAGAAAAAAAAAAAAGAAAAGAAAAAGAAAATTGTAAAAAAAAGAAGAAATAATGACTTGAAGAGAGAAGGAAAGACTTTTAAAGATAAAGAAAAATTTCGATATAAAGTTGAAGAGAAAAAGAGAGACTTAAATAGAAAAGAAAAACCTGAAAAAAAGAAAAAAATGAAAAAAAAAGAAATTTTTGAGAAAAAAAAGAAAAAAGAACTTGAAGATATAAAGAAAGAATTGAAGAAAGAAAAGACTCGAAAAAGAATGAAAGATTTGAAGAGAAAAACTAAAAATGAAAGAAATACTTGTAAAAAGAAAGACATACGAGGGAAAGACACCTGAAAAGGGGAAGTAAGACTTGGGACAGATAGATAGATAGATAGATAGATAGATAGATATAAGAAAAAAGTAGAGGGAGAGAGAGTTGAAGACAGAAAGAACATCTTGGAGAAAGAAAGACTTAAAAGAGAAAGAAAGATAGAACATAGAGGGAGGAAATAAAAAGGGATGAATGAAGAAAATGTTTGTAAAAAGAAATAAAAAAAAACAAATTTAATCCTGGAAGAAGAAAAATGAACTAAAAAAAGTTTGGCTACGAACTTACTGATCAACAAGTTTTCAAGAAAAGAAAGGAGGAGGAGAAAAATGAAATAACAAGAAGGAGGAGGAGGAGGAGAGAGGACGGGAGGAGAGGGATGAGGAGCTAAAACAGAGAAACATGAAAGACAGCAAGTTTGACGTCATGAAACCAAAAGAGGAAAAAAAGGTTTTATTTTCCAAACATTTGTTGTAGAAAAACGTGAATGGTAATTATTCTTTCTTTTTCAGAAATCTTTTATATTTTTGTTTTTTAATTGTGACTTTTATTTCTTCCATTATTTATTTGTTTCACCTTTTGTTTTTGCCTTTTGTTTTTAACCCTTTCGTTTCCTAGTGGATAAGAGTTTTGGAGATTACGTCAAGCCACCTTTATGGAACCGAAATGAAACAAATCTATGAATATCTCTTAGTAAACAATCACTGTTTTATTAAAACCCCAACTATATATAATATATATATATATATTATATATAAATTTACACACACACACACATATATATATATATATATATATATATAAATACACACACACACATATATACACACACAACATATATATATATATATATACACTTACGAACCTATGGCCTATCAAACAAATCGACAATCTCTGTATGTACATTTCATAATCATATAGATACGACATTCGAAACAAATTAGCAGGCACTTACCTCCACACTTAGCAAGATAAGTACAACCTCTGTTATAAACAAATGTTTGTGATATGGCTATTTTCATATATATATATATATATATATATATATATATATATATATATATATATATATATATATATATATATATGTGTGTGAAGAGATGGAAGTGAATCCGACGGTATGTAGTATATTAAGAAAATTGAAAAAACACAGCTTTAAATAAGTTGAGTGGTAGTTTAATAGCCGACGCTGCAGTGTTTCGATCTATAAATTAGATCATCTTCAGGGCATTTGTTGGTATAAGGAAGGTGATAAAAATTTTTATCACAGAATAACGCGAAAAGCAAGTGATAGTCCTTGTTTATCAGTCTGTTCAAAATTTAGAAATCTGAAGAAAAGACGCTGAAAAGTGGACGGTTTGAAATATGACGTTAAATATTTTCTTTTACGGTGTGAGTATGAGAGTGTGTGAGAGTTTGTATCGAAAAAAGGCATTGGGTATTTTTAGT
Source organism: Doryteuthis pealeii (assembly GCA_023376005.1). Taxonomy (NCBI): domain Eukaryota; kingdom Metazoa; phylum Mollusca; class Cephalopoda; order Myopsida; family Loliginidae; genus Doryteuthis; species Doryteuthis pealeii. The sequence continues at coordinate 127,731,462 of CM042146.1, forward strand.
TTTTTGTGTGTGTGGCTGCGCGTGTGTGTATAAATCATTTGCGAAACAAACCTCAAGGTTGTGTATATATATATATATATATATATATATATATATATATATATATATATATACACTCTGTCAATTCAAAAGTGGAGTAACGTTGATTTTTTAATTCAGAATTTTCCTTCACCTTGACTGATTTCAATTCATATATATATATATAGTGTGTACAGAAATGACTTACTAGATTTTCACCATAAGCATCATCAGGATTAAATCCACTGAATTAATCAAGATATTGATTACTTACAGTTAACTGCGAGAGTTGATATCTTGATCATTCAGGGATTTAACCGTGAAGATCCTTATGGTGAAACTAGAGTAGGTTATTTCTGTACACATTATAATACTAAAACCACCCTACTTATGAGCACTTTATATTTGTTATAAGGCTGACTTATCCGAGTAACAATTATACCAACCAAATATTGAGACCAACCCAATATTTTCTACCGGTAAATCATCCCCTTTACACACACACACACACACACACACACACACACACACACACACACACACACACACATATATATATATAATATATATATATATATATACTAATTTTGAACTATTGTGTTTTGATCAAAGTCGCTATGTGCAATGGACTTTATTAACGTATGTATGACATAATCATTTATTGTAAACATTTGTGTACAGACACTAATTCTAAAGGGATACCAGATACATACAAATAAATCACATATGTAGGGAAATTTTAAAGGGATCCAATATCTGTCGAAGAAAAGTTAGCGATAATTAAATTCCCGAATGAGAAAAATCTCCTGAATAACAAGGATGAATTTCTGGGGAAATGCTTCCATGAAATTCATAATCATTAATATAAGATTCATGTAGATATATATTGATTATTAAAAAAACTACAACTAGATCTATTTACCATAAGATATAAATAAGATATAAACAAAATGAATAAAGGAAAAAAGAAGTGTAAATTAAAGATAGATGACAGATAGAATTACAAATTACTTTTGCCTAAATTAATTAGACATAAAAGCTTATGGAAAACTAATCCTTAATTTCAAAAGGAAACAGTTTGGATTTAGAAAATAAAGGTTATACAAACCAATTAAAATACAGAGAGAGAAATAAAAAGTAATTCCAAACTAGACAAGTATATATAAAATATAGCTACCTATAATTTTTTAGTTCTCTTGCGGAAGATGTACCTTGAACACCGAAACCGTGGTAGAGAAATCTTTTTCTACAACTATATATATATATATATATATATATATATATATATATATATAGAGAGAGAGAGAGAGAGAGAGAGAGAGAGAGACGGGGGAAACAAATATTTGTACACTTACAAATTTTTAATTAACTGTATTTTCAACTAATGAATAAACATACTTTTGATACAATAGAAATCTATTTTAGGAGGATTGTTAAGGTTGGTACATTAGTTATAAAAGATGTTTAGTATATTGCTGCCGGTGTTAAATACTATTTATGTTAGTTTTTTATGCAATTAGCCTCGAGGATTTGTAGGCGTTTTTATTGTTATTTCGTAAGAAACTTTGGTATTGTGGATGAGTATCTTTCGTATGTCAGAGCATGTAAGTTTGTCAGTGCTATTGGTATGTTTTGTAATAAGATGTTATTTTATGCCGCTATTGTCGGAAAGATGGTATGAAAAGCGATGGAATAGTGTCGTTGTAATGTGGCCAATGTAGGTATTCATTTTTCATTTGTTTTTCGAGAGGAATTCCCGAAATGGGCATGTAAATTAATAAACTGCGTTGGTTTGGGAAAATGTTAAGTAAGTTAGTGTTATTTTTAATTATGTGGTTTGACGTTTTAAATTTAGTGTATTAGATGATTAGTTTTAATTGTTTTGGTTGTCTAATGGGGTTGATGTGTCTGTATATGATGTTAGTTCTTTCTTTGTTCGTCTGATTTGTAGTTATTGTGCATTTGATACCTGTAATATAGGTTGATTCTGTTATCGTTGATGGTGTTTTTCTTGTTATTTTTGTGAATGGTATGAAGATATAGTTGTATTTGTTAGTCGTCGAGTTTACTGGGGAAAGTATTATATATATAATGAACCTGATGATTCAAAGTATTCATGAATGTAGGGGGTGCAATATTATAGAAGTCCTATACTATCGAAAACCCCAGAACAATATTCAGAATAAATAGATCTTAACTGCTGTTTCAATAATGTAGTTTATATAATCAAATGTACAAACTGCAAACAAATTCATATTGGCTGCATAAAATTATTTAATAAGAGGATTGCACTAAACAAAAGTAACATTACGAAACGAATGAAAATAATTATTTTACATAAGAGAAATGGAGTTCGTAAAATGCCCAATTGCAAAGAAAAGGAATGAAAATCATTTAATATGAAGTACACTTCCTTAATTTGCAATATGTTTTACTGAGTCCCCTGTCGGCATGGAATAGAATACCCAAAAGATAACCACTGATCCGACTCACCTAAAAAAGTTGTCTTGTATTTAAACTGTATCCAATGGCGATGCTACCGTTCCCGAGCTTTGCAATGTATGCTGTCATACCGTCATTATTATTACTCTGTCTCACCATAGTAGCATCTGTTAGATCCTATCTATATGTCAACTAATGACAAGAATTTACATGCCCTTAGAGCTTCAAGGAAGAAGCTACAACGAACTGCACGTCGCTGTGCTAACAGTTACTGGCTACAGCTTTGCAGCAGCATTCAATCATCTGCTGAGTCTGGTAATATCAAAGGCATGTACGACGGCATAAAAAAGGCGCTTGGACCATCACATCGCAAAATCGCTCCTCTGAAATCAGCCTCAGGAGAAATCATATAAGATCGATCTAAACAACTTGATCGCTGGGTAGAACATTACTAAGAATTCTACGCCAGCGACAACACCGTTTCTGATGCAGCTCTACGTCATGTAGAGCAACAACCAGTAGCAGAAGAGCTAGATAAGGAACCTACAACTGAAGAACTTTGCATTGCCCTTGACAGACTAAACTGTGGCAAATCACCTGGAAGCGACGGAAGTACAGCTGAAATCCTAAAGTGTGGGAAGCTTGTTCTCCTAGGAAAACTCCACAAGCTCCTCTGCCTACGCTGGAGTGAAGGGGTTATCCCACAAGACATGAGGGATGCCACCATCGTAACACTGTATAAGAACAAGGGAGACAGGAGCGATTGCAATAATTACCGTGGTATTTCTTTACTCAGCATTACAGGTAAACTCTTTGCTAGAGTTGCACTAAATAGACTTCAGATCCTCGCAGAAAAGACTTACCCTGAATCACAGGCCGGTTTCAGAGTAGGAAGGTCCACTACTGACATGATCTTCTCTCTGAGGCAACTTCAGGAGAAATGTAGAGAACAGAGAAGACCACTCTACATAGCATTTATTGACCTCACAAAAGCTTTCGACCTAGTTAGCAGGAGTGGTCTCTTCCAGTTAATAGAAAGAATAGGCTGCCCCCAAAACTTCTCCGCATTCTTCAGTCTTTTCACACTGATATAAAAGGCACCATCCAGTTTGATGGGTCCACCTCAGACCCTTTCAGCATTCGTCGTGGTGTCAAGCAGGGATGCGTGTTGGCTCCCACTCTGTTTGGGATCTTCTTTTCCCTCCTTCTGCGCCAGGCTTTTGGTAAATCAACAGAAGGAATCTACCTTCACACAAGGACAGATGGAAATCTGTTGAATCTCAGCCGTCTAAAAGCAAAAACAAAGGTCAAGCAATTTGTCATTCGGGACACTCTCAGGAGCAGCTGCAAACACTCATGGACCAGTTCACCCAAGCCTGCCAGGACTTCAGCCTGACCATTAGTATAAAGAAAACTAAGACGATGGGTCAGGGAACTGGAAATCCTCCCTCCATCACCATCAACAGCTACACCCTAGAAGCCGTAAACACCTTCACCTACCTTGGATCCACCATCACTGACAACCTGTCACTTGATGCTGAACTCAGTTGCCGGATCGGAAAAGCTGCCTCAACTTTTGGGAAGCTCACAACAAGAGTGTGGGACAACAGCAAGCTCACTATCCGTACAAAAGTACAAATGTATAGGGCATGTGTTATCAGCACCCTCATGTATGGAAGTGAAACATGGACCTTATACTCCCACCAAGAGCGGCGGTTAAATACATTCTACCTTCGCTGCCTTAGACGTGTACTGGGCATCACCTGGAGGGACAGGATCACTAACACAGCAGTCCTAGAGAGAGCTCAACTCCCCAGCCTGTACTCTCTACTGAGACAACGTCGTCTCCGATGGTTGGGTCATGTACGTCGGATGGATGATGGACGAATCCCGAAAGACATCCTGTATGGAGAGCTAACATCTGGTAAAAGACAGATTGGTCGCCCCCTACTGAGATTCAAGGATGTATGCAAAAATGATCTCAGGTGCTTTAGCATTGTCCCTTCCAACTGGGAAAATTTGGCTCAAGACCGTCCTCGGTGGCGGCAGAATCTCCATAGAGGCCCGTACATGTCAGAATTCACCCTGATACAACATCATGAAGCTAAGAGGTCCATAAGAAAGCAACGGCAACAAAGCATCGGAACATCATCATCTACAGGGACAATCTACAAATGCAAAATCTGTGGTCGAGAATGTTTCTCAACATAGGACTTCATAGTCACAGGAGGCGCTGCAACCTCAGGGGCACACAAAAACTTTTATCATAGTCTTTCGAGACTGAATTGCCAATGATATGTCAACTAGATATGTTTGTGTTGTTTAGAACGAATTTCAGCTACATTAACTCATTTGTTCTTAAATAGTGTATCTAAGTCGGAAGAATTTACCGGTTTCATCCGATTTATCTGCGTTTAAACGCAGATAAATTGCTAGCAAATAATTAGCATTAACAAATAATTAGCATTAACAAGTTGACTCCATATTAGTAAACATGTGTACCACTATATTTATTACTGATGTATGTAATGGTACATATATGAACCATTGTAAATATTTCACTTTTTTTAAAAAACAATATTTAGAATATATCTATTCCTAATAACATGACATTATCTACATATACGACTTGTAAGCGGAAACGATGAAAAATTATGTTATGGCTCGAAATTTATAAAACAAGTGATATAAAAATAAAACAAAATAGGAATCCATTCACAGCCATATATATATATATATATATATATATATATATATATATATTATATATATATATATATATATATATATATAATTCATAACCTTTTAACAAATTCTTTTTTATATTACATATTGCTATTATGCAATATTGTATGAAACAGATAATAAATAAATCACAGATAAATACGTGTGCTAAATACGTACCAACACGTGGCACACTCAATTTACCATTGCTGTACTCATATTGGTATTATATTATACTACAGGGGTTTGTTATATTATTGGTCCACTACGTGTACCAGCAATACATTTAAAACTGATGCAATAAAAGAAATGTGACAACGTCAGCGAGGAAGAACTGCTGTTTGTTCAAACGTACGCAACGTGTTAAGAATAATTGTAACTCAATAAGGTAGAATATATGGAGCGAATATTTTGTTGGTGGGTTTAATGTATTCTTTACTGAGGCGATTTATAGTTGATTAAAAAGTAATATTCTCGGCAATACAAACGTAGACATCTGAAGAAATACAATTGATTAAGATATCCAACATTTCTTGTCCATTTTTATACATTATCATCTGGCTTTTCGTAGGAATGAAGAAAACGTATGATACAAATGTTTGAAGGATTTAGTTGCAGAGTGTGTGTTCAATGATACATCCAATCTCCCGAGTTTTAGAATCTTATCCATTATACCTGAATTGACTTTGTTGAATAAATTGCAAGACTAGAATAAACCTTTAGGGGATTACTCAAACCACTACGCCTATATTCACTGCGCCTATATCCACTACGCCATGTGTCCAATTGGACACATGACGCAGTGGATATATGTGTTGAGTTAATACAGTTCTAAATGACAGTTATCTCTAGGCTGCAGGTTCAATTCTGGTCAAGGGTGACAGTAACATAGAATAATTAACACTGCTTAACACTTGTACTCTGTCATGTTTAACGGAATGAGATCAGTCTACCCCCGTGGATTAAGTTCGAAGTTTCGTGAAGATTCCCGATTACATGAAGGCTGTCAAGTTCGATAGGGGTGTTCTCCAATTCTATGAGAAGGTTCCCAAGTTCGAGGTCTGACAAGAAATACCTAAAGAAGGCCGGAGGGCATCACAACCGAAACGTTGTATGGATAACAATAAAGATGACAATAGACTGAATAATCCAAATTATCAAGACTCATCTAAAAAGTGAGAGAGACATATGAAGGTAATGAAAATTATTTCCAATAATTTATTAATACACAAGAAGTTAATGACAATTAACTATTCTACTATTTTGATACACATGAAGATAATAACATTCATAGTAGTTTATTAATTTACATCAAATCATATATACAAAAAAAAAATTACAAAAATTATTTGGCATTAAATAACCCACAAAGGTTGATACAAAATAACCAACAAACTATTTACCGAGACGATGGCACCATTTTGATCAAAACACAGAAAGTCTATTTTATCTGAGTTCACGTAGAGGAAAAAGTATATTTCTGTCTGCTTCATGCTATGCAGCAGAGATTCGGCGTGTGCAGGTGTATTTGCAAGGAATACAAGATCATTTGCGAAGTGTGCATCAATAATAGAGTCTGTGGTATATCGAATACTTGTTGTGGTTTTAGCGGGAAATCATGATATTTATATGGATGTCAAAAGAAAGTTTTCACATTCCTCATGATGTCCACTCTGTCTACTTTTTAACTTTTCTTTCTTTTAACCCCATTAATCTTTCTTTACGTGCGCCTTTTCTGTGTTTCACTATGTTTGTGAACAAGTGAATTTGCAAGAAGCGCTTGTTCATCTGCAAAGTCTGCACCAGTAATAGTTTCTACAGGATATTGACTGCTTCTTGGCTTCTTTTTTATGGTGAAACCATTAATAATGGATATATATTGAAGTGTGGGTTCCACGTCTGCTTCCAATATTGATAGAAGAAAATCGTATGGCCTATATATTTATTATTATTCATTTGGTTATATGTAAAAAAGTGAACGAAATGAGACAAACACAATTCTAATAAACGTTATTGTCTTCAAGACAACTCAGAAACGATTTGGTCCAATGCATTTTCTCTATGTCCCCAAATGTTTATGTGCTGGAGAATGTAGTGAGAGGAGAAACAACTGATCTCATGCGGAAAAGCGGGAGCACACCTGTCTTATGTGTAAAATATCCGGGAGGGGAAAATATAACCGCTCCTGGAGTCACAATTTATAATAAAAACTGATCTCTTGTCTGAGATGAATATCGCAAGACAAATATGGCGTATGTAGATTTAGGCTCCTCTTGCTAGTCCATAAAAGAGCGGATTACTGAGGGAAGAATCTTGACATTTTGTATTAAAAGAAAAAAGAACGATACAAAGGAGTTGCGGGTTTTTGTTTGTTTTGAATAAGGTATATGATTTTTCAGAAAGCATCTTTTTTAAATACATTTTATTTGTGTAAGACAATATATTTTGATTTTTCAGAAAGCATCTTTTATAAATACATTTTATTTGTGTAATAATATGAATTACTATAATACATTATGAATTACTGTTGTAGCTAAGCATGTTGCTAATTTACAAACGATTTCTTAAGAGTCGGTTTTGTATAGGAATTTGTGTAATAATGTTGAGAAATACTGTTCTAGCCTGACCTTTGATTAGCATTCAGTTTACAGACCCATCGAAATAATGACAAAGTTTAATAAGACGAAAGCACGAAGGTCAAACAGGTCACTAAATTCCGCTTAGAGACGACGATCATTCATCACTTTTTCTACTTGATAAACTTCTACTTTTCCACTCAATTGAATTCCAGTAAATAATTACTGTTACTTACTAATATTAGTGTACATTTTTTGCAATTCATTTTTTATTGAAAAATTATTGGTGAAATCAAGTGAAAAAAAAAAGAAAGACAAACAAAAATATAAATAAAAGAATAAATAAACAAAATAACAACAAGAAAAGAAAAGAAGGTAATGAAAAAAAAATCAATGTTTTTATTCAATCAACTCACTTTTTGTCAATAAATCCAAACGTAGAATCGTAAACATTTCCATTATACATATTTTTCCGACTGACGGCGAAGATATTCTTAAATTGAATACTGCCAATCAATAGGCCCACAGAGGAAGAATAACGTTTTCTCTCGTTTATTCTCGCGAGACTCTAGACGCCATGCTTTTACGAGCTAAAAGTAATTTTAAGACTGTATAAATAACAGAACTTACTACAGGGAAACATTGATTCTTCCAGAGAAGATACAATATTATTTTCTTTCTTATTTCTTCTGTTCGAGTTATTGTACTGCTTTTAAATTATATGCGTTTAATATTATGATTTTTTTTCAAAAATAGAGAAGAGAAGTACATGTTCATACGCGTCTTTACGAGTGTGTGTAAACGTGCGAGGGATATGTTTAATATTTGAATATCTGTCTCGTCAAAATAGATAGAAATACGCTTACCCTACAAACTAAAAAAGACAAGTATATGCAACAGTATGTACACACAGTATCAGGGTCTCATAGAGCTATCTGGCAATTGAGAGGTACCTCAGAGCCCAGAGCAAGTAAGGTGCCCAGCAAAAACAAAACAAAACATGCCTTACTACTAATGTCTATTTGTTCGTACTATTAGTCAGGTGTATGTGTGGACACACACACACACACATATATATATATATTATAAAAAAGAAGAAGGTTCGCAAAATGTATTATGTTCTCAGAAAAAAATGTTTTATTCTTTTTATCTTACATACGTGACACGTGTTTCTGATCTCTTGTCTTCTTCAGGCATTGAGTTATTAATTTGGCAGAATATGAACCAGAACAACATTATATATATATATATATATATATATATATATATATATATATATATATATATATATATATATACCGTACCCTTCACACGAGTAGGAGATGCGACACAAGGTCTATTTCTTAAGCGTAATTTAACAAGGTTGAATTCAGAGTTTTTTTTAAAGATCGGTTGCCAAACTAAGGCTAAAGAGTTCAGTATACCTTACTCATTATTAGCATGTCGTGCTAGCAGCACGGATATCCATGATAATCTCTCGCCAACTGTCTCTGTCATTCATTGCCCTTAGCAGGTCCTTATGAGTTCTTTCTTGCTTCTCCAGCAGCATCCAGCATGTCTTGTTCGTCTCACTGGGATGGTTTTCTTCCTTCTGGAATTTAAAGAATAAGAAAAAGTTGCTAATTATCTTTCACTCCTTCTTCAATTTCTTCTCTTTTTTTAGTATTGGTTGATAATGGCTTCAGTTAAAAACATAAAACAACTTTCTTCAAACTTTCTTTTCTTTTCTTTTTTGTCTTTGTTATTTCTTAATTGGCCAATAATGAATCAACATTTTTTTTCAATTGATAAATTTTTGTTTACTAATTCATAAAGATGATAAAGAACTAAAATCGAAGCCAGTGCTATAAGTAACATAGATAATGTTAATTATAGACCTGGTTTCTTTAATATACCCCCACACATAGGCAAATCAATAATCAATTGCTATAAAATTACAAACCCCGGGCATGACAATAACAACACAACATAATATGTCTGTGCATGCGTATGTTTCTGTATATATATGTATATATATATATATATATATATATATATATATGCACATGTATTGTTTGTATATATATATATATATATATATATATATATATATATATATATATATATGTTAAACATTTTATCAATTAACATTTTTCTCATTTCTACACATTAATATTCATATGGAATGCTTCAAAATCTTTTTTAACATTTACTCGTGAACAATTCACGTTCGACATTTGACGGCTTCTAATCATTAATTTTCGCTGTCAAATGCAATGATAGCGTCATCGGCTTTCATCTATAAACGCCACGTAAATATCGGTAAATAACCTTTTATCATACATTCAACATACAGTGAACATCTTTCATCTTTTACTCATACAAATTTTCAATGTCCCGAAGAAGGTTTTATTTAGCAAAAACCGAAATACATAAGTATCGACATAAAGACTTTCCATCGTTCATGACATCCCGTGTTTGTGTTCTTTAAAAAATTCTCTACATACTGTCGGGTTAATTTTCTCATCTTACTTCCATATCAGAATAAGTCTGTATAGTTGTAAAAAGAGCAAATTACATCATGACTGTACCATTTATTCTAGTTAATATGACCCTCACCAAGAAGGATATGTCTTTAGACTTGTAATCCTCAATAAGTTTAGAAAGGCACCCATAATATAATGGTCATCATATAGAACATAGATTTGACAATTAGAGTTCAAATCATAAATGTAACTGTTTGCATTTCCCATAGTGCTAATACTCTTGGGAAAAGTATGCATCCAAGTATTTTCGCTCCAGTACCATTCATCCAAGTTAACATGACTCTCCTCCTCAGGATGGATATATCTATATGTATTTACAAATTCATCCACACAAAACGGAATTTAACAGGTTTTATTTCAGAGTTTTATTTTTCCTAAACTGGTTGCCTAACCAAAATTAAAGATCCAAGTCTGTCCTACTATTTACCCATAGCTGTAGAGAGAATAGTTGGGTATTAGTACTATTTGAGATGCAAACAGGATTTGAACTCTGGTCATCGAGTTCATTTCCTACAATGATAACCATTACACCACACGCCTTCATTATTCCAGTTGTATGTGTTGAATTGTGTACAAGTTTAATATATGAAGTAATGAGGAAACTTTTGAAATTTCTTATATCCTTATCTTCTTCAATCATCATCAAGGGTTGTCGACAACACAGATTCCTTTGACATCCTCTCGCCATCCATCCATATCAGTCATTGTTCTTGGTAAGTCGTTTAGACGGCATGAATTTTCCGTACATATCTGATGAATGTAAGTTTTTTGTAGGTCAACCAACACTGGTTTGTCCACATGTAGGAGTTAATAGGAGAATTCAATTCATGAGTTTGTCCTTATTTTTCCAGCAGTGTCCAAGTCCTGCTCCTCTTATTTGGACGGTTTGCGAAATGGGAGGTAAATAATCGTAAAACTGCTGTTTTGTAAGGTGCTTCTACCTTAATTTATTTAAAACAGCACACAACACTCTTGTGTAGTTCCTATCTATCTTTTTCTCTAAGTGTTTTGTTAGAGGCCAAAGGGTGCAACCATACAGTAATACTGATACAGCTATAGCTTAGAAGAAAGTGACCGTGTCAGTACTACTGTAAGGTCGAATCTCTAGGACTCTAAAAATCCCCGGAGAAAAACTATATATCCTTTAATTAGTTCTCTTAGGAAGACACAGACTGAGATGCTGAAAGAGTGGTGTTTTTTACTGGATACAGCATGGTAGATAGAAGTTTGAAAACTTTTCTCATAATCTCAGGAGAACAACACTTATGAGTTCGTCCTTACTTCTCTACCAGTGACCAGCGTCTTCTGTTCGTCTTGGATAGTTTGTGTGATTTGAAATAAGTGGCCACTTTTTTGTGGAGTGTTGCTTACAGAATTTTCCCAAGATACAGGAGGAAATAAAACTCAACAGATAGGTGAAGTGGACTAGCCTATCTTACCTTTTGTCGGAGAAGATGATCTGGCCCAAGACAACTTGTTTAGAACAATGAAAGAAAATTACGGAGACCTTTACACGAACCGTCTATGTAATACCAATTCTTAACCCTCTGCTACGAACTACTAATCTGTATATACTAGGAAAACAGGATATTCAAGTGTTTATGAGATCCTCCTTACTTCTCCCTCAGTGTCCAATGGGTTTTGCTTGTACTATTCAGATGGGAGGTGTGATATGAGGCAAGTGGCCGTACAGGCGCCTTTTTATAAGATGCTGTTTCCAGGATTTGTTCGAAGACAGGACGCAGTATTCTTATGAAGTTCCCTATTTTTGTACCCAATTATATTCTAAGTGATTTTTGAATAAAATGTATTTTATTGATTTTAATAGCTGATAGTAGTACACTGAGTTGTTGCATTTTTCAACAGCCAATGCCTTAGTTAGTAAAACCAAACTGATACCAACTTAGTCACGAATGACAGGTTTGTAAATCTTGTCTTATTGCCTTAAGTCATGTAAATTACTTCGAACTCGGTAAGAATTTGTAATTCGTGTTGAATACTTGAGATCTATAGGATTGCATACGGCACGTAATTACCGTAGAAACTGGCAGGGAGTACATGATCCTCTTTTTTATTGAGAATACAGTACATATATATATATATATATTTATATACATATATATACACACATATATATATACACATGTATATATATATATGTATATATATATACGCATGAATATATATATATATATATGTGTGTGTGTGTGTGTGTATGTGTGTGTGTGTGTGTAATTTTATTTCTAAACTCAACCGGTGGGAAAAAAACAGATAAGTCAGTTTGCAAAATAAAAAAATCAAACTGATATATGAGGAAAAGAAAAAATAAAGACATCTGTACTTTCTGAAAATAATCATCAGTATCGTATGTAGCGACTAAAAGTAAAAAATAAACAAAAAAACACCGAAGTAGTTTTGTAAGTTTTGTACATATAAAAAGTGCTGAATACGCTATGTAGACCATATCTATCTATCTATCTATCTATCTATCTATATATATATATATATATATATATATATATATATATATATGCGTATGCTGTGTGTGTATTTACCCAACTCCTCGGCTCTAATCAGATTCGATACTGGTCAATTAGTTTAACAGTTTTAAATTCAGATTTTTCTTTTCTTAGACAGTCTGTCCTACTATTTACTCATAGCTGGAGGAATAATAGTTGGATTCATACCTTTCCCATACAAATCCTGGACAAGGCTGTTTGTATTTCATAAACAACCATTTCCAGGATTTGAACTCAATTCGACTGGTTCGTTTCCTACGACGATATCTATTACACTTTGAGTACTTCCTTTTAAACATGAGTAAGATGCGACACAATATTAATTTAATAGGTTTTGATTCAGTTTGCACTACTACCAGCTATGTGTAAATGGTAGGGTGGGCTGGGTTTTTGTAAACTTAGTTAGGGAACCAGTCTAGGAGAAGGAAATCTGAGAATTTATGTGCGTTTAACTTCACTTTAAAGTTGATTCTAAATAATCAATAATCCAAGTGCAAATATCTACCTAAAACTACGATTAATTCTAAAGAATAACAAGAAGAAAATAAATTGTGAACTCTGAAATTGAACTTGTGTCACATTCTACTGATACAGAGGGGGTTGGTATATATATATATATATATATATATATATATATATATATATATATATATATGTATGTGTGTGTGTGTGTGTGTGTGTGTGTGTGTGTGTATGTAAAATTTCAAAAATCGATACTCGATTTTAAAAACATAACTGTCTGCATGACTACTCTCGTCTATCTCTTTAGTTCAGTTATTAATAAAATATTAGCTGTTATTAAATTTTACGGCGTTTTACTCTGCACTGTATAGCAGTGGGAAGGTAACTTTTCGTCTCCACAAAGAAGATATATTTGACTTACCTAGGAAACTATTTATACAGAGGAAATGAGTTAGACATACATTTTTTTTTGTCGACAATGAATGCGAAAAACTATTTTGTTTGATTAATTTGAACTTTTCCCCTCAGGATATCATGATTCAATCTTTGATGGCTTTTCAGGGTTTTTAAATTGATTGATTCTTTCATATATTTAAAATAGTCATGATTAAAAAACTTGAATAACAATGTTATATAAACTTGAAAAATCGTCCTTTTGGCGTAACATTCAATATAACTAAGATTAAGATGTTTTTTTTAAAGGCATGTCAACACTGACAAAGGCAATATTTTTTGTTATAACGATATGAGAGGCGTCACAACTACAGAGTTAGGAAACAAGACGAGGGGGGGGGTGAAAATATATTTGGAAGTTGGGGGGGCAACTGAAATGATATACGAAGTGTCACTACTTTAGAGTTAGGGAACGAGACAAGGGAAGAGTAAAAATATATCTAAAAGGTGGGTGGGTGGCTATTGTAACGATATGAGAAGCGTCACTACGATAATTTTGAAACGAGACGAGGGGGGAGTGAAATATTCTTGAAAGGGGGGGGGGTGATTGTAACGATATTAGAGGCGTCACGACTACACAGTTAGGAAACGAGATGAAGGGAGAGTGCAAATATATGAAGGGTGGGTGGGGGATATTGTAAAGATATGAGAGGCGTCACTCCTATAGTTTTGAAATGAGACGAGGAGGGGGGGGGGTGAAATATATTTGAAAGGGGAGTGGGTGAATATAAGGATATGAGAGGTGTCACTTCTAGGCGTTGAGTAAAACTGGCTGACACCTGGTCAAGCGGAACCTATACATAAGCAATAAGCATTTGACGATCTGACAAGACAAAGAGGGTGTATCCACATAAAAGCAAAACGCTTTACCATCTGATAGACAGAGTCAGATGGTCAGCCAATAAGTCATAAGTCCGTCCTAACTAAGAGTTGTTACTTGCAATAAAACTATATTTACTATCATTTGTCGTCCTAGACCTTTGCTTCACGACGTGTATTTTCTGGAAGCATTCGGTCCTTTAATCTGATTTCGTCTCCACCTTCAAGCAATAATCTAAGAAACTTCATCGGCAAACCAACCATAGAAACTAGTACAATCCGTTGGTAGAAAGGTCACAGAACGTACATGCAGTTTGCCGACGTTTAGAATAAGTGATCTGGAAAATCTTAGTTGGTTGATGATTGGGTTTTATGGCATTTTAACCCTTGTTGGGTTATTTTATGCCGAAGACATTTTGTTTTACTCATTCAAATATTCAAACTTAAAAAAAATCATTTCTAAACACATTTTGTCACTATTCTTTTCTTTTTAACCCATATAGGAAACCTTAACAGGTATAACAAACAGGTTCAGAGTGGGCGTGGGAATATTGGAGATGAAGTGGTACTCCACTCTCCCCAGATCTCCAAAATTAGAACTTCACCATTAGATATGGTTTAACGTCATACTCAGGACAGGATATCTTAGTATTATCAATATTTATGGTCTAATCTGTAGAGCATTATTAGATACAGGAGGTGAAAATTCGATTATCCAAAAGAGAGTTGAGAATGTTATTAAGTGAACATTATTTGTTGAGGATAGGTAAATAAATCTACACACTAATAACGGTACCTACTAAAGGGTCGAAATATATGTGACTATAAATTTTCAAGTCGGTCGACTAGCATCTTTAGACGGATTTTATAGTTTGCATAATTTGAAAAGAAACATTATTTTAGGACGGGATTGGTTGCAGGAAAACAGCGCGCACATATTTACTATGATTTATAAACATTACACCTCAATACATTCAATTGTGGTTAGAAGACTTTCTCATAGCAAATATAGCACCGATCATCTTTAATACCAGTCAACCATTTATGTGGAATTTGAATTAGAAATAAATTTGACAAAGAACAACCACATATCATTAGAATAAATAGATTTAGTGTATGTGAATAATTTTTCCAGGGATTTCAATTACAAATGAGTAAGTAAAGATGAATAAACGTAAGAAAATATTTGTTATTTTAAACAGTACTAATCAAACTGATAGGCTGAGTAGGTAGAATCTTTCTGGATGACAACATAGAAATAGTTGTAGTAGTAAAAATGATATAAATATCAACGATGTACTTTTATCCTGTGAATTTATGGCTCCAATCCAAACAATATTATAAGGAAATAGCGATTAATTTGTGACTACAGACAAAGATCTCGTTAGAACTGACACCATGAAAATGAGAATAGATACCGGTAATCACCGTCTAATTAGGAAAAAACATATCGGAATCCTTTGAAGAAACAAGAGGAAGTAGAAAAGTCCATTGATGGAAGACTGGATACAAAAGTGATAGAAAAATCACGAAGCTTTTGGTATTTTCCCATCGATTTAACCCAGAAAAAGAATGGATCAAAACGGTTTTGCATTGATTATCGTTCTTTAAATAAGGTAACTAAGATTAACACATACTCAATCCCTATTATCGACGATATATGTGCAACTTAGCGCTAAGTATTTATAAAACTGGATTTAAAATCTGGTTACTGGCAAGAAGAATTTGTTGAAAGAGATAAAGAAAGCCCAACTTTCTGTCATATGAGAATTATTCCATTTAACTGCTCGCCATTTGGAATTAATGCCACATGTTTTTACGTAGAATGGAAAAGTATACAACAGATTATTTAGATGCCGTCTTAATTTCTTCGACCACAAAAGAGGATCATTTAAGGTATATCGAAATTATATTCAGCCAATTACATAGGCATAAACTTCAGCTAAAATTAGCAAAGTGTGAATTTTTATGAAAAAATAACTTGATTTTTACTATTAGAAGAGAAGTTCTAACGATAATGTAAAATCAATAAAGTCATTATCGGTCCCCAAAACGGTCAAGGAATTACGTAGATTTATTGGAATGACCTCATTTTATAGCCGTTTCGTTTCAAAGTTTTTTCACCATAGCGGAGAATCTTAATTAAATTAACTGGGAAATATACAAGATTCAAGTGTTGTGATAATTATCAGCGAACCTTTGATCGTTTTAAAAGATAAACAGATTTTAGTGTCTATGCTTACTTACCAGGATTTAATTAAAGCCATATAACTTATACACATACGTGTCTTATTGGTCAGTCGGCGCATGTCTTAGACGGACATATTTTTATGAAGTAGTGTTATATATCCTACCTATGAACATTAATGCGTAAGTCCCAATACTCATAAATACGGGATTATTATGCTGACTGGGTAGTATTATACCACTAGTAGTGGCTTACCTTCTTTCACGCCGCTGGCGAGTATTGTATTTTGTTAATGTTATACAGATTCCAACCTCCGTTTGGGTATTTCTCCTTTAGTAATTTTGGTTAGGTTACAACAAGTAGTGGGAAAATCTATAGCAAATCTCTTTATTTCCTTTTGCATAGATTAAGTGATACTCTGACTCACTAGAAAAGAAAGTGTTTGTTATACTTTATTCACTACAAAGAATTTACATCTACATCCATAAAGCATTATTTACCATCTTTACGTGCCACAAAATTCTTCCGTACATTTTGAAAGCCTCAATACAAAATAAACTTGTTGTTTGCGTCGTGGCCTATTGTCAGTACCCCAGCCGGGCTAGTGCTAGCCCAGGGGGGTTACTTTTGCCGTGGTGGAGTGCCACACCCCCGTCAGCTCACCCACTTTACCGCACATATAAGATTACTCAATCTGTGCTACTCATTTGATGATTTGGCGGGAACCGGTATCGAACCAGGAACCTTACGATTCCTAGGCGAGTACTCTACCGACTGAACTAAGCCGGTCTCTTACAAAATAAAATGTTTCAATTATGTGCCTTTACTATTGAAGGCAATATTTGTAAGTTGGAATAATTTGCAGGTAAACATAATATGCGTGAAGATCTATCAATATCTCCCAATCCACCAGTGGATAAGATAATCCATACGATGACAACTGCACTTATGAAATTGCAGTAGAGTAAATTCAAATCATACGGGCCATATCACCCACCCCCTTCAGTTTTTCGGAAGTTTTGTCAATGTGTGGACTATGTTAATGTTAGTCAATCCCCAAAATTTGAGTTTCCAATTCCAAGAATTGGCGGAGTTATGTCGACTTTTAGCTCTTCAAGGCGTAGGGGTCGCGAAAAATTGCGACTTTTTGTAATATATATTTATCTGTAAAATAAGTTCTAGAGCTTCCTTATCCCTAAAAATTGGTTTATAAAAGCATTTTGACCATGAAAATCCAAAAATGTTATCAAAAAGTCTTAGAGTTTATCAATTTTAAGCTATTAATGATTTCTGATTTTTTCATAGCAAGATGAATATCCCGATGTGGCATGCTTTGTATATTGTTGAACTTCAACATAGCCCACACCTCCACAGAATTGCAGATAAATTGAAAGGGTTGGGTGAAAAATGTTACTTTTTTCTGGATAATTTGACATAGAATTACCCAGTAATTACTTCTAACGAATTCAAACCCCGAAATGTTGCCTAATCCACGAGGAGAATCCAAATAGTGATGTAGTGAAACCCGAAATACCAGGTATAAATATTTATTTAGAACAAGATGCAGATAAGGAAGTTAAGGATATTAAAAGTCTTATTAAAACAAGTTAATGTTAAGGATTGAAATAAGTGTTCTGTTAGATGTTGATCAACCATCCAAATTAGTTGATAAGAATCCAAGAATACGTCAAAATCCCGATGAAGAATATATAGCGTCAGTATTTGAGTGATCAGTGTCAAAGAGAATAGAAGATGCATCGGAAATATAAAGCATTACAATTCTTTAGGAATGAGAGAAAAAGACTTATCAACATTGGATCAGCTAGAATGATTCGAGCCTAATTATAAAAAAGAGAATTGGAAAAATAGTATTTTAAGTAAATATGGTTAGATCTATTAGGACTAAATCACATTAAAGTTTAATGTGAGTTTATTAAGATTAAGAGATATATGAAAAAAAAAGAAAGAAAAAAGAAAAAACGATAAGCTTTTTTTGTGTATTTTGTAAAGATATGAAAGTTACCAGGAGGCTATTTTGCACATTTTCCAACTATGTGTCCTTAAAGTAAAAAAAAATTATTATAAGAAAAATAAAGATTCCGTATTTGGCGAAAATCGGAATATTTCTTTATTCAATTAAAAAAAAAAATAAATAAGTATAAATTTATAAGTATAAAAACCAGTTTGTCTGATGGAGGTGTTAATTCCTCATAATACTAGGCGTTTTTAATGGTGAATGGATCTATGGTGGAAATGGAAGGAAACTTCAATGGAATTAAAAGGACTCTTGGGAACTTATTCAAAATATTAGTGTTGGTGAAAAAGAAAAAATAGAAAGTTGTGAATAATGACAGGAAGTTAAACAACTCCACTCCAGAAAATAAAAGACAAAATGTTCTGAAAATTATAGACATTTTGTGTGTAAATTACATATACATATGTGAATGCTAAGAAAAAAGAAAAAGAAAAAGAAAAAGAAAAACAGAGTACTTATCATCAAATGGACGCAAAGTTATTTCTTTTTATTAAACTACTGATTTTTTGGGGTGATGGGTGGGGAGAACGAACTCGCTTTATTTTTCAGTTGTAAATTTTGCTTTTTTTATTAGTATTGTAGGTTTCTATATGTTTCTTTTTGTTTGTTTACTCTAAAGAATTATGAAACCATACGAGATGAGAGTGAAAATCTATTTGAAAATATTTTCATTGAGAAAGAAGGCGATTTTAAAGATCTAAAAGGTGCAAAAATTTGGAGTAGATTGAACATGGCGGATACCAGGTCAGGTAAAATCTACACATGATCATTTTACTGTCTGACTAGAAAAAGAGGGTTAATCCACATAAAAATAACATGCATTTTCATTCGTTAAACAGAGTTGGATGGTCAGCCAATGCTGATTAACCAAAGTCCCTGTGGAGATATTTTTGCCCCCTCTCTACCTCATGTCTTTGTTAAATAAAAGCTGCTGATGATAATAAAATTATATATACTATAAAAGCGTGGTGTGTTTTCTGATGAATTTGGTCATTTCATCTGATTCTATGTCTAGCCACACGCGATAATATAAGAAGGTGTCTCTGCAAACCAGCTACATTCTGCTGTTACCCACAATGCTACAAAGTCTCTAGTAATTAATGTTGATATATATCTATATTACTATTATTGTATTTAATTTACAGATTTACTTTTCGGTTTCTTGCCAACCTTCACCGAGTGTTTTACCCAAGACATAGCACGAGGGAATGAGTTGGTTATATGCATTCTATGTATTTGTTTGATTCTGTTATGGTTTTGTTGTTGTTGTTATTTTTGTTGCATTGTTTTCGCTTTACTTTTCCACTTACATTAATAAGACTTTCCTAGGGAAATGGGCAGGTTTTTAATTTAAAGTGTAATCTGTTGTATTCCAAGCAAGTTGGGACTGCCAGACATCAAGGTATCCGTGCTCTCAGTGTGACCTGATGA
>CM042146.1:127756653-127869127 GCA_023376005.1 Doryteuthis pealeii
GTATCACTTAAACCGGCCTAGAAATAATTAGCAAGAAAAAAAAGAACTTGTCATCGAGTGATTTTTTCCCTCTCGGGTGATCACAAAGTGAAAATAAATTAAATGAAAAGATAGACGAATATTTGGAACTTGCCAAAAAACTGGAAAGTCTGGTCCATGAGGGTGAAGACTCTTTATAGTGGGTGACATTTGGACGATCCCAAGGATTTGGAAAGGAAACTGAAGGAATTGGAAATTAGAGGAAGAATCGAGAGCATCCAATAACAGTATTACTAAGATCAGCTAGAATACTCGGAAGAGTCTTGGAGACCCGAGGAAACATTATTTCACTCAAATGTCACCGGATGTCACGACCTGTGAGATTAGTTCCAATCCCCAACGCACGATATTCACGATTCCACGCCATGATGACAACAGAAATGGAATAGAGTGTGATGAAAGAAATAGGATTGAAGAAAAAGTGATGAAAGAAAAAGAACAATGGATGAGGAAAGTGTGATTAAATAGAAAAAATAGCAAATGAAAGAAAGAAAGGTAGAAAGAAAGAAAGTAGGAGTGGGATGAAAGAAAAAGTGTTGAAGGAAAAGGAAGATGGTGAAAGAAAGATGGTGTAAGTAAATACATGAAGAAAAAGTGGCAGATGAAATGAATAAAGAAAGAAAAATTATTAGAAAACCAAAGAAAGAAAGAAGGAAAGAATGAATGAATGAAAGAAAGAAAGAATGAATTAATTAATGAAATGGTTTAATGGAATGAAGGAATGATAAAAATGTAATAATAGGAAAGTGTTATCAAATACTTGTATAAAAAGTGACAATTGAAAGAAAGCAAGAAGGAAAGAAAGAAAGAAAGAAAGAAAAAAAAGAAGAGAAAGAAAGAAATAATATAAGGAGTGGGATGAGAAAAAAAGTAATGAAAGAAAAATTGATGAATGAATAGGAATATGGATTAAGAAAGAAACTGCAATCAAATACAGGAGGAAAAAGAGACAGATGAAAAAAAGAAAAAAAAAAAAAAGAAAGAAAACTAATGTTTAAACGACTAGTGATATTAGAGTATTATTAAAACTGTTGTTAATTAAAAAATAATCCTTTATCTGATTTAACAAAATGGATCACTTTTCCGTTCTCATCATTAAATATTTCACGAATTTAAGGCGGATTTATTTTTACTAAATCATTTATAATTGTCAGTACACATCGGTTCATGTTATGGTCACTAGAAAAAACATTGCTAGTCAATTCGATTCTCAAATAGTGCTCATATGTGCTCGCCTTGTGTCAAACTAAGCTAATTATCGTAAATCAATAACACTTGCGTTCAAATCACGCTGAAAAAAATATCATTTTTGTCAGATTATGAAAAAGTTAAACATGGACAGTTATTAGATGAGGGATGAAAAAGAAAACAATTAAGTCGAGTTTATTCACATGTCATTTGCTGTCATCTAATGAACAACTATTTACATGACGCACAGCCTCTCTGTTTGCTCTATGACAACGTCCGTTCCCATGTTACAAATGAAAATTCTTCTTGCGGATCCCACGTGACTTGGGATCCAGCCAAGTGTGTTGTTTTCTTTGTGTTTTGCAAGTTATTTAGTTTGTTTATGAGGTTGTTGATTAAATTGTTTTCTGTTGTTTTTTTTTGTTTTGTTTTTCGTGATTTTAGCGCTGATAGTGAATTTGAGAATATTACGGAGTTCGGGTGGGAACTTTCTGTTATAAGGTTTTGTGTTAGTTTTATTGAACTGTTAAAACGTTCTATTTTCATAAACGTTTACTCGAATGTTCGTAAGCTTATTGTTGAACCAATATGTAAACATATTTTTCTTGAAATAAATACTCAATTTTACTGGCCTAATATCACATTGTGTGTCTCGAAATGGTATTATGTTACAAAATGATTGATTTCCAACAACCTGGAACGGGACTCTCATTGTCTTAGAAAGTAACGTGATCAAGTTACTCTATGAGAGAAATATTAGAATTATTCAGATTACCCTTCTAGACTGACGTGTGATGCATCACCGTGCACATGTGGTATAAATAGTGTTTGGGAATCAGGGTAATAATAAAAAATGTGTACACGAAAATATGACTCTGTGTTACATGATTAAAGAAAAAGAACAGAGAGAAACATGACGATATGTGATGGTGAGGTCTTACCCGATACGAGGAAAAGAATTCCGATAAAGAGGCAGATACACGGCCGATAAGAAGAACACAATTCGATAGTAGCAGATGTTAGAAAACATTAGAATGACTATATAATAGTTACATAATATGTGCGCCAAGAGAAGCGCTCAGAGCGAAGGGCCCCTTGCCAAACTTGGACGAATGTTACCGGTGACCCTGGAGATTACGGCCGACCTTGAGCACGGTTGAAGCGAGATTACAAGTGTGTATATTCTAAGATGCTGAGAGGAACCTCACTGGCGTAAAAAAAAATCGAAGTCAAGAATGAATCAGTGGTGACATGTACATTTATGCGGGGCACTAGTTGACCTCAAGATGACGTATATAGGCAAATGTAAAATATTCTCTCTCTTCTCTCTCTCTCTCTCTCTCTCTCTCTCTCTCTCTCTCTCTATGTTCTCGTGATAAGTTCTCGTTATCACATGCGGAATTTTATATTCCCTTCGAAATTCCTTTGACAAATACACCTACAATCTCAAATACGACTTCTGCTATGCCTTCCACAAGAACTACGGTGTCTTTCCTAGATCATATATATGTATATGTTCTATCACTAATATTAATAACTCTTTTTTATAGACATTAGTAGACCAGTTCACATACTAAGGTAGTAATATCTCATCCACAGAAAGTGATATCAATATAGACAGTGTAATGCAATTCTATTTTCTGTCCCTAGCTTATAACATTATAAAATTCACCTCTCACCACAATAGAAAAAAATCTAGAATTTATACCTAAGAGCCCTTAGAATTTGAAGAAGAATGTTACATTGAAAGAAATCTCTAAAACCATATATATATATATATATATATATATATATATATATATATATATATATATATATATATATGTTCAATTGGTGCGAGTGTCAAATATCATTTACACATTGGGCGACTCTGAAACGAGTATAGCTTAGATGATGGTTTGATTTGGTTTATTTCTTTATTAATGGCATTTAAACTTCCATGGATTATCTAATGCCCAACCACCCACTTAGAAGAACTGTAGTGTTACTATTTAATCTATAGTTAGGGATAAGGTATTTCATACATTTCCCAAGGAAAATCCTCATCAACAATACTAAAATCCTCTATATAAAGTAAAGTCGATGGAGCGGCCTAATCAGTATCAGCTCGACAGAGAAGAAGTCTATCACCTTTTCACTAGTGCTAGACCAAGGGAATTGTTTTTGCATCTGAGGTGGAGCGCTACATATGCCATCAGCTCCTCACTTTACCACACAGATACCTGTGTTACTCATAAGCTGAGTTGGCGAGGATCAGTATCAAACCCGGAACCTTGTGGTTTCTAGGCGGAAACTCTACCAACTGATTTAAACTGGCTCATCTAAAATCATATATATATATATATATATATATATATATATATATATATATATATATATATATATATATATATATATATATATATAACTACCGCACAGGGTTCGAATCACACACAGAGCACTTTCCTGTCTATAAATCTGCTGATGAGGCATAATATGCCGAAATATACATACAGAGATCGACTTTTTGCATCTGAGATGGTGCACCACACATACTATCAGCTCCTTAATTTATCACTGTGCTACTCATACGCTGAGTTGGCAAGTGCCGGTATCGAACTAGGAACATTGTAGTTTCTAACCCAACGCTCTACCAACTGAGCTAAGCCGAAGTTTGTGAATGATTTGGCCATATTAATTATATTAATTATATTAATTATATGGTTAAAATAGTCTGAAAAGAAAAGCGAATGCAACAAAATGAAGGAATATGTCTATACCAATCATATACATCGACATAAACAAAGAAACCGAGGCAGACACAGATGCACATGGACGCTCAAAGACACACAGTCTTACAGAAAAAGACCCCCCCCCCAAAATATATAGACACATACACACACCCAAACCGATATACACAATCATAAACAATCAGAGTCTAAAATAGGACACACGCAAAAGCGAGACAAGCGCTATCTCGTACACAGGCACACATGATCTCTAAGAGACACACAGGCTAAAACATACGCACATATATGCACACACGTACACACACAAAGACGCACACATTCATGAGTACACAAAATGAAACACACTCATTGTCCATGAAACGTCCGCATCCAGACATATACAACATATATACATCATATACATACATAGAAACAATTAGCGACATATACAAAAGTACACCATTGAACGCATACATAAAACGTACACAGGCACACACACACACACACACACACACACACACACACATCACACACATCAATACAATTGTACGAGACAAGAGCCCCCCTCCTCCTAAAAAGAAAAAATCCATCTGTGTCGATCAATTTCTTCGATCTCTTAATGAAGCTGTTTGTTTGTGACAAAGACATTTTCTTGAAATGCAATATTTGGTCATTCCATTTCTTGCAAGAAAATGTAAAAATTGAAAGGACATTTAACCAAAAGGCACATACACACATAGGTGCATATACACATACACACATGCGGACAGAGAGAGAGAGAGAGAGAGAGAGAGAGAGAGAGAGAGAGAGAGAGAGAGAGAGAGAGAGAGCAGTGGGAGAGAAAGTGAAAATAAAACATGATATTAAACACTTGCTACTCTCTCTCTCTCTCTCTCTCACTCTCTCACTCTCTCTCTCTATGTGTGTATCCGCACACACACGAACACACACACATATAGTTAAAGTTATATATATATATATATATATATATATATATATATATATATATATAATAGTGTAGCATAGGCATAAAATCAACGGCACTTGGTAACCGTCAGTTTCTCACTTAGGAACTTTTCGATCCAAGTTTACATTTATATATAATATACATAAGTAAAGAGTGCTCAATATTGGTGATAGAGCCTCTATAGATTTAAGTCAGGATAGCTGAGATACAGAATAAATGGCCAGTGATGACTTAGTTTCTCACTTACGCTCTTTATTTGATTAACTCTCTTTCTCTCTCTCTCTCTCTCTCACACCATAAATATATATATATATATATATATATATATATATATATATTGAGAGAGAGAGAGAGAGGCGGGAGACAGACAGACAGACAGATATAATGACAGATCATAAACATATCAGGAAGACATTTGAGACATTAAGTTTATAAGTCCCAAAACATAAACTATGATTTGTCCACTTGGACATATGGTTGAGCCGTCATTTCCAATATCCTCGCTGGAGTTTGTGAGTTCCATTCCTGGTTCCTGTTCCAATAGCGGTAAAAAAAAGCCTAAAATTGAATAATGTGAGTTACCCTCAATGCATTGTTGGTGGAATGAGAACAATGTATTCCCGTGAATCAAATAAAGGACCACATTCTGAAATTCCCGAATATTACCGAGAGAGTAAACAGGTCGAAATTGTATGTGTATAACAGCCAAGATGAGTATAACAGTTCACAATGCGTAGACAATCATCTCTCTCCCCCTACCCCTCTCTCTTTCTCTTTCTCTCCCTCTCTCTCTCTCTCTCTCTATATATATATATATATATATATATATATATATATATAGTTGTAGTTCCTGTTTGTGCATTCACGAACTCCTCTTAGGGCTTTGAAGATATTCCTCCTCGCGATGTAAAAATAGATTTTTGAAACATATTGCCTGAGGTGTGGGAGTAAAAAATTCAATGTCAGCGAGTTTGTACCCTAAGTAAGTAAAATCATCAAATTCATTAAAGGATTAAAAATCATCAAATTCAATTAAATTTATTAAAATAAAACAATTTGAAATGTAAACTTTAAATATGTATTAAAATAAAACAAACTATATATAGATATACAATACCAGTCATGTATTTATCAAACTTGTTTAAAAAAGCAATGAGGACTGTTTAATGTTGCATGTTCAAATTTTGAGTGTATCTATTCTATGTTATGACGATGTTGGGTAATGTGACATAAGCAGTGACGTAATTTTTGTTACAGACAAAAACCGGAAGCGAATCTCCATTATTAATAGATATGAAGAATAATGAAATAGTACAGCAGGTGAAACGTTGTGAATATAGTAATAAAGATAGTGTCAGTTTCCTGCGACGTTAAAATTATTCAAATAATGTTTATTCATTTTTATTAACCTTTCGCACAAATTTTGTTCATTTGAAGTGGTTTTATGTTCAAATAATTAGGAACACATACATATATATGTATACCATCTTCATCATCATGTCGCGTAATTAGCACAGGTATCCATGACAATCTCTCGCCAACCTTCCCTATCATTCATCGACCCTGGGAGCTCCTCTGCGCAGCAGCCAGCATCCTCACATAGTCAATGTAGGTCCTGGCTGGGCAGCCCACATTAGCGTGCCCATGTGGTTGCTTCCACAGTAGTACGTCGCTTATAAGCTCATGCTTGCTTCTCCAGCTGTGTCCTGCATGCCTAGTCCGTCTTACTCGGATGGTTTGTGAGATGGGAGGTATGTGGCCATACAGGTGCTTCTTTGTGGGGTGCTGCTTCCACGACTTGTTCAAGACTGCTCGCAGCATTTTTGTGCAGCTCCCATCTAGCATATTCTCAAGGCGCTTCGTTAGTGGTACAGCTGTACGGCTGTACCGACATAACCACAGCCTGGAAGAATCGTCTCTTTAGCTTGTCAGTGAGATCGGGTTTCCATATGACTGATAATTTGTTTGTGGCCAACCATGCCATTCCTATTCGTATATTAACATCGCTTTCCGTGGATGAGATATTACTACCTAGGTATGCGAATTTTTCTACTGGCTTAAAAGGCTTACTGTCAAGTGTGGAGATGTCTCCTTTCTTTTTGAAGCTCATGAACTCAGAGGCCGATGTTCTTTGCTGCCTCCTCTAGGCTATGTAGTAGTGACTCAGCCTTTGTCGGTGTATCTGCAAGAAGTGCGAGGTCATCAGCATAGTCTACATCTGTGACAGTTTGTGCGGGATATCGCCTGCTTCTTTCTTTTCTTAGAGTGACACCTTTTTCTTTTATGGTATCTAATGATGTTCGGGGTACATAGTCTAGGCATATTATAAATATATATGGTGCTAATGTATCTCCCTGCAGGACTCCAGCGGCGATGTCAAAGAAATCTGTGGGAGTCCATATGCTAGTAGTATTTGTTCCATTTCCCCCCCTGTGTATGGAAACAAATGCCTTAGAAAAATCTACGAATAGTAGCGTTGCCTGTAGATTCTTTGCTCGAACTCCTTCTCTGATTCGTCATATGGTCAGGATCTGAGAGGTTGTGGATCGATTTCTGCGGAATCCGTTTTGGTTTTTCCTAAGTATTTTCTCTATTTCGGGTCGGATGCAATTAAGAAGAAGGCCATTATATATCTTATCTGTAATAGCAGTAAGAGTTATGCCTCTCTAGTTTTTAGCGATTCCTAGGTCTCCTTTTTTAATGTTTGTTTTAACTCGTATACTTGTTACTGTTATAGTTTTTTTTCAATTTTATAACTGATACATTGATACGTACTCACAACCCACACGGGCAGAATCACACACTGATATGTACATATGTGTGTGCCACTGTGATTTTTGTTCGTGCGTGTTGGTGAGTCAGCATATATATATATATATATATATATATATATATATATATATATATATATATATATATATTAATTACCAAAATGTTACTTCAGCGATACTACAGGAGATTAAATGTTCAACAAGATGAAACACCTGCTCTTTTTTGTACTGATGTCACGATGTCATGTCATATATATATATATATATATATATATATATATATAATGAACGTCTCTAAACAGATGAATGTAAGGAAGGACTGATGTTGAATACTTACTGTCCTCAGTAGATAAAAAATCCCAGAAACCCTTCTTAAATACTATGCCACAAAACCAAATGTAGATACAAAATGATCGATTTCTGACCAAAAGAGGAGTGACACAATGCCTTACTGTTATATGCCCACATTGACATCGGGTAAATAATTGGGGGAGAGTTCAGAGAGACAGAGAGAGAGAGAGACAGACAGACAGACAGACAGACAGACAGAGGCAGATTAGTAGAGAGATGCTAGAGAAAAAGGGTGATCTTACTTGCTTCTTGCTAACTTCATTACTCTATTGCTCTTGCTAGTTGTTCTTCGATGTTCTTCTTAATTCTTCAGCTGGCCTTATTTTTCTGGGCTGATTTTGGTCATTGTAAATAAAACAAGACGAATTTTTTTCTTGATCACGTTTAATAGCCAATATTTCTTATTCACCAACTTCAGCGAGAGAGACAAACGTGTCTCCTTTGCTTCCAAGTCACGTCGAAACTAATTCTAAACTAAAACTATATCACGCATGAGATTCGCGCCTATAGTGGTCAAGGGTTATTAACAGTCAGTGGTAAATTTCCACTGGCTCCCCTGATCTCAGACTTAACGGCCCTTATTCTCAGCTACAGGGTCTGCTAACAATTTATATATATAAATTTTAACATTACGAGTTCATCCTAAAAATATGACAACCAAGTGTGACTTTTCTAAATCATTTTTCCCGAAAATTAATTTTAGTAATGACATTATGTAATTATTTCTACGTTATAGCTCGTATGCCTGTGTTGACATCGCTTTCTGTGGATTACTGCCTCGGTATGTTAACTACTCTACTAATCTAACAGTCTTTTCATCCAGTCTGGATATTTATCCATCTATATATTAATACGGTTGTTCCTTAATCTTCCGACCGTTATCATCCTGCAACAACCACTGGTTAAAAATGAGACCGTCCAAATCGTCCAAGATGAAATACAAAAATGTAAAATCTGATTATCTGGTCCAGTAGGAAAGTAAACTTCACATTTTATGAGGAAGTGTTTGACAGTGCAGGGTGTTTGACATGTTACACATCGTGGTTATTTCTCTTGTTCAAGTATAATAAAAAGGAAAATAGGTGGAAATAAGCAAAGACCAAAGTTCAATAAGATCCTCACTCTATTTTTGTCTTAGAGGGAGGTAAAAAAGGTTTTCTCTCTCATTTTACATAAAAGATCTAAATAAAATATTAAGGTATATATTAAAAAAATTAAATTAAAAAGATGATTAAAAAATAAAACAAATTAATAAAAAAATGAAACATAATAAAAAGCAAATAAAAACAAATAAAATGAAAAAATAGAAACAAAAAGACCAATAAAAATAAATAACTTAAAAACAACAATATATAAAGAATAAAAATACTAAACATTATATAGAAAAGGAATT
The DNA here is from genome assembly GCA_023376005.1 of Doryteuthis pealeii. NCBI lineage: Eukaryota > Metazoa > Mollusca > Cephalopoda > Myopsida > Loliginidae > Doryteuthis > Doryteuthis pealeii. The sequence goes on from CM042146.1 coordinate 127,766,071, forward strand.
TTAATTAATGTATATATAAATATAGATCAGAGATGTAAGTAAATTTCTAAATCCCGACCAACGACAGGGAGCTATGCCAGTTTTTAATATTTTTTAATGACATTTATGAAAACGTGAATATTTTTGTAGATACCTTGTATGTATCTTTCGATTATTGTCACGGATGAAATCATTATTGCCATCAAGAGAAGTTCTGTTGATCGTGGGGTTAGGCATGTTTTCGTTCGGTAAGCTCAATTGCTAATTACCCGGAAACCCCATGAATATGTTAAGGTGACAACGGGCTTAATTGCTTCTGTTTCACAGTGTGAAGATGCCAGTTCTTGACAAATGAAGGTTATGTCCGATTTTGAAACCCATTGAAATTATTTTCCGAAGAAACACACACACCACACACACACACACACACAGGAGAGAGAGAGAGAGAGAGAGAGAGAGAGAGAGAGAGAGAGAGAGAGAGGAGGAGGATGAGATGAGAGGAGAGGAGAGGAAAGACATAAACACACACAGAGAGAGAGAGAGAGAGAGAGAGAGAGAGAGAGAGAGAGAGAGAGAGAGAGAGAGAGAGAGAGAGAGAGAGAGAAACACCCATGTTCATACGTTATCATCATCATCATCATGTCGAGCTGACAGCATAGATGCTCTGACTCCCTATTGGTCAATGCTCTTGGCATGTCCCCCTCTCGACACCCAGTATCCTCACAGAGCAGCTCAATGTAAGTCTTTGCTAGTCGGCCCACTCTGGTGTGTCCATAGAAGAACATTCACTAATTATTTCTTCCTTGCTTCTTCAGCAGTGTCCAGTGTGTCTTATTTGTCTTAACTGGCTGATTTCTGTGAGAAGAATAAAGTCCAAATGGTTCAGCCATACAGTAGCACTGATACAGCTACAGCATTTCAGAGAGATCAGATTTTCATATGATCGATAATCTGTCTATAAGCAGTCCATGTCTTTCATATGCATATATATATATATATATATATATATATATATATATATATATATATGTTGTACCGGCCGTTCCTACAGTGGAGAATATACACCGGTTCTCCCTATAAACAGTGAGACACCGAGTGAAAAGGTTGTACTGTTACCGTACTGTTACCGTACTGTTACTGTTTATCGGCAAGCTAGCCGTTCTTGTACCTTATTGTAAATACACTTGTCTCTTTTTACCCTACCTCGACTTGACTTCTTTTTTTCTATTGAACTAACATCACAACAATATATATATATAATCTTCATACAATGACTGCTATTTACATAGTAGCATTGCAACCAACAAAGCCTTTATCAGATGATGACTCTGGGTTCAGGCATAGTTTCGGGGCCGAAGCATCATTACCACTAACCCAGAGCGCCCCAGCAGTATCTCACGATAGCACAAGACTTTGTCGGTTTGGTTTCACAATTTAGGACTGCCATATCCACACTGATGCGGTTAGAGCTTTCTCCTGAATCTTTTTAAAGTATTTCCTCTTATAATAAATCCCCGACATCCGATCTCAATGGGAAATACATCCGTTATCAATCCGTTTCAGACGCATTGTTCGCGTAGGTCTTCATATTTTTCCAACTTCCGCTGATGGGCCCAATTAAGATTTTCTTCAATATATATATATATATATATATATATATATATATATATATATATATGTATGTATTTATGTTTGCGTGTATGTGTTCATGTTTGTTAGGTCTTCAAACACTTATCCCAACATAGATTCTCTTCTCTCAAAAAAGTCTGCATATTTATCCATTCGGATTAAACATCAACTGTTTCACTGTATTCTTCTTACTCTCATCCACGGTCCAAAATCTACTCATTTTACTTTCTTTACTATTATTTATTTGCATTTGCGCTAATATCATTATTATGGTCATGACTATAATTTTCCATTCAAATTCTGTTTTATTTCTGGATGCAAGAAATTTATTGTGAAAGGTTGTTGAAAACTGCAAATTTCTATAAATATTGTCCTGTTATAATTGATTTTAGATCTGTATGTATAGAGCCATATTCCTTTCCATCCTCCTATATGACTTGCGATAGTGGGTCACTTATACACATCAGCTAAGACTCCGCGATCCATTCAACAAACGTTCCCCCTGCACCCTCCTTAACATCGACTGGATTGACTTCGTCAATAATATTGAAACTCTTGAACAAGTGTAGATCATCGTGACAATGCTACTAAAATCCCAGCTATGTTGGACAGAACAGTTCCCCATGAGGAATCATCATATAAAAGGAAAGGTGAATAACCAATACAGTCAATCGATTAAATTAATATTTTGTATCTATTAATACAGAGACTTCCTCAGAATGATTTTTATTAATTCAGAAAGCTTTTTATATATATATTTACCAACCCCTTCTCCTAGACCGATTGCCTAACCAAGGTTAAAGAGCCCAGTCTGCCCTACTATTTATCCATAGCTGGAGGGAGAGTAGAATTCATACCTTTCCCAAGGGAATTAGCGCTAAGTGAAATACAATTACCACGTCCACGATTTGAACCCGGGACGACGAGTCCATTTCCTATGACTTTAACCATTACACTACGCGCTTTATATATAAATGTTGAAAAGACAAAGGGGGAGGAAAGGGAGAGGAAAAGAAAGAAAGATAAAGACATATTGAAGAGGGTCAGATGCCGAACAGGATGAAGGCTTTGCTCATTAAGTCTCTATCTTTCTTTCTCTCTCCTCCCTCTTAATATTTCCTCAATTATATATCAAGCTTTGTGAATTAATAAAATCATTCTGATGAAGTCTCTGTATTAATAGAGACAAAATATTAATTGAATACACTTTTACATATACGGAGTATAATAAATAGATAAATAAATAAAGAGCATATATATATATATATATATATATATATATATATATATATATATATATTGGTTTGCTAGTTGGTATATATCGATATATATATCGATATATATATATATATATATATATATATGTACATGTAGCTAAGAAAGAGTCTTATAAAGAGAGAAAAAAGCGGGAAGGCCATTCTTGAAATACACGATATAGACAAAGAGAGTTATCTCCCTTGATAGAAGAATACATAACCGAATATTAATGAAAAGAAACATTGCACGTCAGTCATCAATCACGGAAAAAAAGAAGACAAATCCCAAATGTTCCTGATGCATGCAAAACATTTCAACGCCATGACACTTCCTGTCAGCCATTTTTCTTTTACTCTTCATCTTTTTTCTCTCATTGCTTTTATGTATTGCCCATCGGTTGGGTCTCTACATGTTTGACCAGTTTTTCTAGCTTCAATAAAAAGCGGAGAAGGGCATTGCCCGCAAGCAGACAGACTTTTATTGATTCAACTAGTTGTCAATCGTATATATCTTTTGTTTGTTTTATTTTCAAATATCTTGTTTGTTAAGGACGGGAGATCAAATTTATTTCAATTCATATTGAGATTGCTATGTCCATAAATACTTTCTTGTCAGAACCCAACATTTCTTACGTAAGAGATGGAAGCTCAGATTCAACAACCTGATACACACTAGGCATCACTTACAACTATCTATCATTATTCCCGCATCCGATCTCCCCCCTCTCTCTCTCTCTTTATATATATATATATATATATATATATATATATATATATAGTGTCCGATTGTAGCTTTAGCTTTTTTTGTTTATCATTATTCCCGCATCCGAACTTTCCCCCCCTCTCCCCCCCTCTCTCTTCTCTATATATATATATATATATATATATATATATATATATATATATATATATAGTCCGATTGTAGCTTTAGCTTTTTTGTTGCAGTCACATTAGTAATTTATCCAAGAGTGTTCAAAAATTAAAGCTATGATAATTGTAGTCAATATTATGGGTCAACCACAGTTTTGATCTCAAATAGATCTCGTCAAGACAATGACGCAGACTGTTAGGGTGCCATGTATGGGTTGATTAGTTCAAAAAATATTTACAAAAATGAAAGTAAAAAGTGTCTAAACAAGAATAAATAAAGCAAAAACATATTCGGCATAAAATTGAATCCAACCAAAAAAACAAATTACCAGCAAATCCTCAGAAAAATTGACCTTGTGTCACATCCATCCCGTAGCAGAGGGGTTGGGTAAATATATAAAACATTCGTATCGCTTTATGTAATTTTATTTCATGTTACAGATATTTTGTGTCTTTTCTGATTTTTAGGCCACAGATTTTGGCAATGAATAATATGTAGTAATATATGATTTTGTATAATGTTTTAATATAAGCCATACATTTCTGGTATGATTGGTACAGAAGAACTACAAGGGAATATACTTATTAATCCGAAATATTGCTTATGAGACTAGATATATTTTTTTAAATATTATTCTTTACTTTTCGGTTAGATAGATATTGATGGTGAGGCTTATCCAAATAGACGCTCACATTATTATCTTTTCTGTTAAGATGACAGGAATGAACATTTTTTCTATCAAGATCTGTGGTAATGGAATAAAGTGTAGAAAGATACGAATTAATATCTATCATTGGAATATTATTAAACATAATCTATTTTTCCCATATTTGTTTTAACCCAGGAAAAAAAGATAGAGAGACTTAAGGGTCCTCTCGACCGGTGCATTTTCAAACGTTCCACAACCGGTAGATCGTTTAAAAGTCAAAGTGTATAAATTGGGTAAAAGGGGAATAGGACAATATAAAGGTTGGAGCAACAAGAAGGGGAGAAAAAAGCCCTTCACATCACCCCAACTTCAGCAACAACATCCCCAGCAAATATTACCAGGGAATGTTTTAAACGCCGTTACCTACACAAGACCGGGCAGTGAAGAAATATTGCAACTGCCTCGAGGACGTAAAGATGTTGATTTGTCCTAGCCTTGTATAGTTGATTCTGCAGCTATTTAAACTTCACAGGTGATCACCAATTTATTCATTCTCCTTCGAATTATTTTTTTAAAAACTCATACATGGGACCAAAACAGGACGCATCAGGGTGGACTTGGGAGTAATGGCAATGAAGGGTTACTCCAAATTCCCAAGAATTCCAGAATTGGAACCTCACCACCAAATGCAGTTTAGTGTTATAGTCAGGACACTAGGACCATCACCCACCGCTTTCTAGCATATTTATCATAAAGAGGGTTGGATTTTTGTCATAATGGCAATACGGTTGGTGTAATCATATAGGTGTTAGAGCTTGACATGAGCAGCCGATTGATCGGAAGGGGTCACTCCGTGTGGCCAAATTAAGAGCAAAAGTGGAGTGTTGCATGTCATGGAATGCTCACCCTCAGCCTACTGGGCTCATACTTTTTTGATATGCTGATAACAAAAAAACAAATGTTCACTAGTATGCTACAGATTTTCCTGTATCACACTTCCAGCCCCCGACACTCCTTCTGACCAGAGAAATCGGGTCACTGCTCTTTCTTTCTCCATGATGCATACTACTAGTGAAGTGGCCATGTTTACACTGTAAGCAAGCTGAATTCTGCGATTTGGCTCAAACTTCAATATGAGGAAATATGTAAATGTATCTGACGATAAGAAGAAATTAGAAAAACAAAGTATTCCCAAAAGATGAATTTATTTAGGACAGTGAAGTCAATGTTAATGTATTCCTTTTGTAGATAAAAACTTCCAATAGATTCTTTCTGTTCCGAAATCTTTTTATTTTTTACTGATCATTGACAATACCTTCCTCTTTGATATTCGCGGAAATCTTTTTTGACTAAAGGAATAAATCTAAAATCAGGAATGAATTAGCATCTGTCAGATGATAATCTGACCCTTAAAATCTTATGGAACTTTAGCTTAAAAGCCGCTTTATAGGGCGACAGTTAAGCTTGTTCCCGAGGAGAGCTCTTGATTTGCGATTTGGCCCAACAACGGCACTTCATGTATTGAGTGCATACTAAATTTTATCAATCTTCAACAACATTTTCTATTTCCAAGTTAAAAATAATATTGCACCAAAAAAGAAAATCGACACAAAAATTAAAACTTAGACATCCAAAAATTTCAAGATTACAGATTAAATTTCAAACTCGGATTTTTTTAAATTTGCTCACGGAGTTGGTCTGATTCTAAAATGGTATTGTTGTATAGCCGACTACTGTACTTCAATAAAACCACAGACACGTATATATAAAAATAGGACCCGTCTTTATTTTCTTAGGTGTGTTGGTGCTGAAGGGCGACGAGTGTTCACAATGAAAATGCCGGGTGTCTGGCGAAGAGCGCGGTGTTCACAATGAACTTCCGAGGGTGGTTGATACGAGAGACGACGAGGTTACGCTCACTGCTGCTCGCTGGGGACTGACTTCTCCCATAATCCGCTAGCCTTTTTATACCAAAAATATGCCCACGCATTTTTCATCTTTTGATCTGATAACGGACATTTGTTATATATTTCTTTATCTTTCTTTCCGCCTCTTCACTGGAAGAGGTGTCTTCCGTTTTCCTTTTTTCTTTTATCTATTTCTTCATCTTCTCCTTGCTTCTTGACCGGAAGACCTCTCTTCCATTCTCCCTTTTTTTGGATATATATTTTTATCTTTCTCTTTGTCTTTTTGCCAGAAGCTTCCTCTTCCGTTGCAGGATAATGCAACAGTATTATATGATGGGATACAGCGTGTAGGAATAAAGTTGAAAAATGTGACACTGATATACTGGTATTCGCATTTATTATTAGAGATTGCAAAAGATTGAGCTATAGAATTTTTTTTTTTCAATTAGTAATTATGTGGTTATAAGTGATGAGGAAATTATATAAGTGTTATTGGTTGACAGTTTAAGATGTCGAGTGTATTCACGTTCATTATCCGGCATATTTTTTCCATGCGAGAAGCTGTTTTATATTTCTTTTCTCATCTCAAGTAAAGAAAAGCTGAGGTTATCGAGTTGGAATTCCCGATGCAAAAGTTAAATGACATGCATATCAAATATACTGACATTTAGTCTTATTCACAACGGGCCTAATTTAATAAACAATAGTTTCCATCTATTTATCTATCTAGTTAGCTAATTCTGCTCACATCTATCTATCTATTTATCTATCTATCTATTCATCTCAGTCTTCTCATATCTATCTATCTATCTATCTATCTAGTTAGCTAATTCTGATCACATCTATCTATCAATTTATCTATCTATCTATTCATCTCAGTCTGCTCATATCTCTATCTATCTATCTATCTATCTATCTATCTATCTATCTATCTAGTTAGCTAATTCTGCTCACATCTATCTATCTATTTATCTATATATCTATTAATCTCAGTCTGCTCATATCTATCTATCTATCTATCTATCAATTTGTCTAGTTAGCTAGTTTGCTAAGTCCACTCATATCTATCTATCTATCTATCTATCTATCTATCTATCTATCTGTCTGTCTGTCTATTTACCCGTCTATCAATCTAGGTAGCTTATTTTCCTCATCTATCTATCCATCTCAATCTGCTCATATCTATGTATCTATGTATCTATCTATCTATCAATCAATCTATCTATCTATCTATCTATCTATCTATCTATCTAGTTAGCTAATTCTGCTCCCCTCTATCTATTCATCTATCTATCTATCTATCTCTCTATATATGTATCAATTTGTCTAGCTAGCTGGTTTGCTAATTGTACTCATATCTATCTATCTATATATATATATATATCTAAGTCTGTTCATATCTATCTATCTATCGGTCTATCTATCTATATAGCTATCTATCTATTTATCTGTTTATCTATCTAGGTAGCTAATTCTGCTAACATCTGTCTATCCATCTCAGTCGGCTCATATATCTATCTATCTCTGTCTGCTCATCTCTCTCTCTCTCTCTCTCTCTCTCTCAATATATATATATATATATATATATATATATATATATATATATATATATATTTATCTAGCTATCTTGCTAAATCTGCTCATATCTATCTATCTATCTATCTATCTATCTATCTATCTATCCATCTATATATCTCTGTCTGCTGATATCTATCTATCTATCTATCTATCTATCTACCTAATTCGCAAGCTAGCTAGCTAAGTCTGTTCACATCTATCTATCTATTATTGATTTTATTTATCTAAATTCTTTGTTTCATTGTTTCTTTCTATTTATAGTATTATCTCTACGTAAGTTCACACTTGACATTTTCTTATAAAAGTTAAAATCTCTTCTAAGTCAAGAATAACTTGTTTCTAACAGAAAATTATTCAATAAAACCAGATATCATTAGGTATTATTTATTACCAAACTCAATATCTATGAAACAACTTGTGGCGAATTTGAAGGGCAGAGCTATGGACGAGCGGATTCCCAGCCTCCACAAACAAAACGCGTCAGGATATGTTTGGCCTGTGCAAAGGGGAGTAGTGTGGTGAGTGGCCACGGATGTTTGAACTCGCCACCTCCTCGTAGCTGAAATTCTGTTGGCAGAAACCCGGATGAGGTATGTCAGAATTTGCATAAGGGTAGCCGAACGATCATAAATAAAACGGACAGTCGCTGATACTGTGAATGAGGAAGAAAGGAAGTGTTTGGACGACAAGTGAAATCTGACAACTGCTGTGTTTGGGGTGTCAGGAAGTGAGAGTAACATGCTCAGTTGGTAGAGACTGTACTTACAGCGAAAGGAATTTACATTTCGTTTGCTAGAGAGACTTGCAAAAGATTGATATTATCTTAAATCTTGAGACCATTCAAAAGACAACTGTCAACTCTTATACCCCCTTGGACAAGATTAGTGCCATAAAAAGGCGGAAAGCTAATGTGTGGATGTTGTTGTTATTGTCGGGGTGGCCTAATGTCGGTATCAGCCATACAGCGAGTGAGTCTATCCCCCTTTCACAAGCGCTAGACCAAGGAGATAGTTTTTGCTTCTGAGGTGGAGCGCTACACTTTACTCCTTACTTTACCGCACAGATCCCTGTGCTACTCATACGCTGAGTTGGCGAGGGCCGGTATCGAACTAGGAACCTTGTGCGTTCTAGCCGAACGATGTACAGCCCTTTAATTCTTCTTATGCTATTGTACTTATTTTATTCTGTCGTATTGGCCAACTCTTGGTCTATTCTGCTATGTAGCTCATCTACCCTAGTTTGTGGCCTCTTCTATGTTGGTTGCATCGGCTATCGTCTATCTGGATATCTGGGCTGGTTCTCCCTGTTCTCCTGGTCCACTCTCTTGAGTCGTCTTCATCTCTGTGTCCGTTGTTGTTTTTATTAGCGAACACAAAGATTTGGATATTTTTCAGACGTCTTTATTTAACCAAAGTTATCCATCACTCGCCGGACAACTAAATATCTTGGAGAGCAATGTCTGCCTCCTTCCTCCATTGCAAGGACTCTCTGAATTAAACATTTACTCCTCTGACGTTCCCATGAACAAAACTGACCAACTAGAGAATGGCACGAAAGATCAAAGACTGTAAATTCAGAATTATAATTATTTTTAATTTCTACTCTACCGCAATGTAACATGGGTAACTGTTAGTCTTCTATATAATCTTGACCCTAACCAAGCACTTTAATCTTAGTATGGTAAGCAGTCTATTAGAAGGAAAACTCTGCATTCAGATCCGTTAAACTCCGCTAAAATATACTTTGTCTCATTCTGTTTGTGCAGAGCGGCTAATGAATACATAAATGTCAATCTAGTCGTAACAGATCAAAAAGCAAAGCTAGACAAACATTTATTTATTTTTCACTTGTTAGGTGAAGAAAGTCAGTTTCTGATATCGACAAAGAAACTTCACTAAAATATTTAAAGGTAAAAATCAACGATTCAAAATCTGTGTCACGAGATAAGAAAACGTCTTATCAGTGAAAAAAACATGAAAGAATTTTTCCAATGAAATATGAAAAAAACCCGCAAAAAACCCCAAAACACAAAAAACTCCACAAAAACAAAATTTAATCTCTTATACCCTGAAAACATTTTTGATAAAAAGAAATTCGCCCACAAAGTATTAAAAAAAACCCAAAACAAAACAAAAAACAAACAAAATATCTAAAAGCAATAAAAATGAAAAGGAAGTTATTATTATTATCATTATTACACATGGTAAGGTATATAAAATTACCTAAAATGACTTAAAAATAAACCTTTTCAAAGGTCTTTAAATTACAGTCACGTCCGACCTGTCACAATATTTTGTTTCTTTTTGCAATGGTCACACGAGTCTTTTCATTTGAATCATTTCATTTTAATTAAAAAAAACAAAAAAACAAATACCCCCTCACCCCCCCCCCAATAAACAAAAAACAAAGAGTATAATAATTATATAAAGTATAAACATAAATAAAATAAATAAAATGAAAAAATATAATTTAATAAAATATATAAATTTGAGATAAAATAAAGTACAAATTTTTCCCTTTGAATTTTAATCATTCTTTTAGAAAACAGTTGTATCTTCTTTGTTCGGTCCGCAACAACATTATGTATAAAATACTCAATATGATTCTCCTTCTGTAAAGAAACCACTCTATCTTACATACCGATGTTATGACATGAAAGTGCAATAATTTGCTTATAATTGTTATGATATAAAAAAAACTACTTTTGGCATATTAATGTAATGATAGAAAAGAGCTAAATTGGTCGGGTTCCGATCCTGGATGGAAGTACCCTACTAACGTTCACTCACACTTAGGAGACATGATCGAAATACGGTGTTTGTGGATTACTAATATAGACATATATATACATATATATATATATATATATATATATATATATATATATATATATATATATGTGTGTGTGTGCGTGTGTGTGTGTATTTTTGAGAATGTAATATCAAAATAAACTCGGAAGTAATTTCCTCTATGGCTGTTTGATAATAAAATAAAATAAATCAATAAGGTTATAGATAACAACCATTACGTAAGATGATATGCATTAATTCTACCATTAAACATTCAGATGAAGAAGATGAAGAGGTAAATAAGCTGTAAATGTATTACAGATTGTTGAACATGATCTGGATCTAATTTACCATGGAAGTTTATAAGATGATGTGGTAACGTTTTGGCGTCTTACTAATTGAGTAACATCAGCTGATGCTGTTTTACCTTGGAAATGCGTTGGACGATTTGGTAACACGCATGCAACGTAACGGTTCTGTAACATTATTGCAGTATTTAATCATGGAAGCGGTAACGTGCAAGGACTTTACCGATTGTACCACATGATCTAAAAACATGTTACCATGCAATTGCATTAAGGATGTGGTAACACGCAGACGACTTACCGGTTGTGCAACAGTATTTGAGACTATTTTACTATGTAGTTAATTACAGGCGACTTACATCTATGGGTAAAATAGATAAAAATGTGTGTTTTAAAATGTGTAAATGTTTTTTTAGATGTGTTTTTAAAATGTGTTGAAAAATAAGGTAAAAAATTGAATATCCAGCAAGAATGAATAAAACAAAAATGTATTCGGCCAAAAATAATCCAATAAGGGTTAACATGCCGTAAAATCTAACCAACTAACCAAGTTTATTCAAAAGAGCTGATTAAAAAAGGAGAATAAAAAACGAAAGCTCCAATATTTGAAGCGAGCTGTGTTCTTGCACTTTACCTAAGAGACGATCAGATGATCATAATCATTGACGCTGACAACTGTCGTCGGTGAGAACCCAAAACTTGGCGATTGTGCAATATGATAGACTATTTTACCATGTAATGATATGAGACTATTTAACTTTGTAATTTATTTTGAAATGATCTCAGAAAATCTGATCTTGAAATTCCACGAGACGAAGCGCGAATGTGCAAACAGTTTATCGATTGTGTAAAAGGATCTAAGAATATTTGACTATGAGAACGCATTTAACGACATTCGCATGCGCAGACGTCTTGTCGATTTCGTAACATCGGCTCGAGTAAAAGATTCAATGAGATATCAGTTAAGAAATTACAGTTGATTTATTTATCTATTTATTTTTTATATCTTGATAGGATAATATATAAGTTCCGTTGGGAAATTCATGAAAATGGAATCTATAAGATTGCAGTTGGTGATTTATTAGATCAGAGCAGATATTCTCACAAACATTTTTTGGCTCATACTACATCAAAAAAGATTTGGTTTCGTTTGGTCTCTTTCTTCTTTTTTGACGCTCTCTCAACTGGGGTTGTAGAATATGACAAATGCACCTCTCCAAAGAGGTAATACCTCTCCCCAATGGGGTCACATATTGGCCATGGGTGGCAGACTGAGATGCTTAAATACGGAATCCTGCTTAAAAACGAAATACCTAGCACCTATAGGATTATCTAAGCCCTATAATCCTTATGGCAAATCCTGACCTTTTTTTTATCATATGTGTGCTAGAAGGCAGTGACTGAAGGTCTTAGTGTACCTTGTATGAGGTTACACATCTAATGGTGAAGTCCCAATTTTGGAGTGGGGAGTGTAGAGTACCCCTTCATCACCGTTACTCCCAGGTCCATTTGACCGTGAGTGGTAGTATATGTTAAGGACCTCTCTATAGGTTGAATACAGCAATATACACCTCCCCCACAAAAATAACAACAACAACAACGCATTTAGGATATGTATTTAAAGTGTTGACTAAAGTTGTATTTATCAAGAAATAAAAGAAGAATGTAGATCTAATTTATACAAGATGCTAAATACTAGATACTAATAATAAATATTGGATACTAATAATAAATATTGGATACTAGTAATAAATATTGGATACTAGTAATAAATATTGGATACTAATAATTAACTTTAAACCCAGGAATGATAAAACTTTTTACTTGACCCACCCTTTTGTAACCAAATTTAATTTCCATTCAACCCCGTGTTCTAGGTATCGGGTATCTAGTGATGAGATCCGACTAACAAACCAGCCAACCATCACGGTAAAATAAATTAACTGAATATTTAGTTAGAAATCATAACTTATTTATAAGTGTTTAGTACACTTTACACGAGAAAAGTATCAGTAAACTATGAATATAAACACACCTTTATTTCCAGAATTATTTTGTTCATGGGAAGGATGGGTTTGGTGGGATCTCAAGAGATCACGAATAAAATTTTGCAGGTTTCTGTATTTTAGCGGCAAGTCACTACGTTCTATGTTCAAAGTACTTTTTGCTTGCTTAATAAATAATGCATATTGATGAACCCAGATTGCACCATATACGAATTTGGTAAAGTTGGTGAAATGAGGTCGATATTTGCAGGAGACTTACGATATTTTTAAAATCTTTTTCGTTCATCCAGTAATATGCAATTCCTTTAAATGCAGACTTCGCTTAAAGTTATAGATTGAAATTCATTGCAATGAATTCTTCTTTAAGAAAAGCTGTGTAAATTTACACACTTCAACACACTTAGTTCAATGAGTTTTCCATTAGTCGACGGAATCTGAAATCTCAGCTTTTTATATGGAATGATTCTGTGTCGTTTTATGATTTTAGTGTCATCCTTGTCCTCATAACTTTTGCTGTTGAGATGAATTTTCAATTTAGGGTAATATAAAAAATTGTTGCACAGAGCTAAATGGGTGGTTGCCGTATACACACACACACACACACACACACACACACACACATACACACACACACACACACACACACAAATATAAGCATGTATACATAAAACAAATATATGTTAAATAAAATAATAATTACTATATATGATTTATATATGCTTGATATTAAATAGGTAAATCCTACACACACACACACACACACACGCACACACACACACATATATATATATATATATATATATATATATTGGTTGAAAATTAAAGAAAAAAGAAGGTAACTATGGTGTTGTTTGTTAACCTGTGATTAATTCTTAATATTTCGGGATAAAAATCCCTTCTACAGAAGATCACCAGGACTGAAGTTGTTGCTAGTGGCTGTTCATTTGTTCTGTATCATGTCTTCCAAATTTTATGTATGTGTGTGTGTGTGTGTGTATGTGTGTGTGTGGGGGGGTGCTTGTTTATGTATGTGTTTGTGTTTGTGTGTGTGTGTGTGTCTGTCCTTTCTTTCTTTTCTTCTCCTTTTTCTCTTTGTTTTGTTTTTTTTAATTATTATTCCAGATCTGGCTCGCCTGAACATTTTTTGGTTGCTAGCAGGACCATCTGATCCATTTTTTTCTTTTTAATATATGTCTGTGATTAACATTACAGATTTGGGTGATTATTTATGGGTGTGTGTGTGTAAATTTCATGTCTGTCAAAATCATCTGTTGTGTGTGTGTGTGTGTGTGTGTGTGTGTGTGTGTGTGTGTTTGCGTGTTCCTGTTCTTAAGTCCCAACACCATGTGTGTGTGTGTGTGTTATTTGTATGTCTGTGGGTGTATGTGTTCTGTTTGTGTGCATGCCTTGTTAATATACATTTGTGTGTGTGTGTATGTGTGTATATGTGTGTGTTGGATTTAGAAAATTAGAGTGAAATTAATTTTATCAGAATTTGTAATTTAGATTTTATTTTATTTATTTATTTATTTATTTTTTATTTAATCTTTTTAACTTCTTGTTTGCCTTCCTATATTAATGTATATCTAGTGTGTGTGTTTGATTTTAAAAGGTTAGAATAAAACTAATATCTAACAAGAATTATGATTATAGATTCTGCTGATTTGGTTTTTAAAGGGTTAAGGTAGAAGGTTAATTATAAAACCCTTATATATATATATATATATATATATATATATATATATATATATATCTAGGCATGTGTTATTGAACAACACGGAGTATTCTCTTTTCATTTTTTGTATTTGCATTTTTTCCAGTCTTGCGATCTTTTTTGAGTCTGGATCCAATTGGTATATAATATTTTCCATACTTATATCCCGAGCGCTTTCGACTGTTTCGCCAGTCGTCATCATGGGGTACATAATTTGGTTTTTAGTTCATTTTTTTATTTTTATTTTTTATTTCTTTTATCTATGTTTTTCTTAAATTTGGAGAGTCTATTATTTTTAAAGGGGGGTGTAAGTTAAGTGTTAGTTATTAAAGATATTTAATACGCTGTTCCCGACTTTAAATGCTATTTTACTGATTTTAGGTTTATATATATATATATATATATATATATATATATATATATATGTATATATATATGAAAAACAAAATGTTGTTGTTCAAAAACATCCATCACCTTTTGAACAATAAAAAATCTTTTTATCTTCATTTTATATATGATAAAATGAAGATAAAAAGATTTTTTTGTCCTGAAGAAGGTTTATATAAACCAAAACGTTTAAGCGGCAACATAAACACAATAAATTAATCATTTTTCGAACATTTTGTTTTTCATATTTCTATAATTTCTCATATTCATGTTTATCCCATATATATATATATATATATATATATATATATATATATATATATATGTGTGTGGTGGGATGTATGTGTTTGTCATTGTTCGTGTGTCTGTATATCTGTGTAGAATGAATGTAGAAATTATCTAAAACTGTCAGCATTTCGAATACTTTCGGTTGTGTTAACTACCATTTCCAAGAATTATAATTGGTTTTTATGGAATTTAGAGCTTATGAATTTTCATTGTATCGAGCCATATAAGAATGGTACTAAACAGATTTTTCCCATGTGTGTATTAACTAAAATTGGTCTGAGCCAATGAAGTATCAGTTGACGTGTAACCATTGCAATTAATATAAAAAAGTATCAGTCGATGAATCACTCTGAGAAGGGTTTGGATTCTAATTAGTAAATTCACTTGGTAAATTGATAAATTTATATATATATATTTACCAACCCCTCCGTACGAGCAGGATGCGACACAAGGTCAATTTCTTAAGCGGAGTTCAGCAGGTTTGAATTCAGAGTTTTCCTTTTCCTAGACCGGTTGCCTAACCAAAGTTAAAGAGCCCAGTCTGTCCTACTATTTACTCATAGTTGGAGGGAGAGTATAATTCATACCTTTCCCAAGGATATTAGCGATAAATTTATATATATTGGTATTCATTTCTTAACAGAAACTAAATTAGTCGTCGAGCGCCACCTAGTGGCTTGTCATTATCCGACTCAAATATGGCAGAATTTAACAGTAAGCAAATGTACAAGCATAAACAAAAGATTAAGTAAGCTCCTGATTCTAGTAGAATAGTGGAATGGTGGAATTGTGGAATGATGAAATGGTGGAATGTTGGAATTGTGGAATGATGGAATGGTGGAATTGTGGAATGATGAATGGTGGAATGGTGGAATGGCCTATGTTTGATTTGGAACGTCGTCTAATGATACAAATCATATAATCTTTACTGTGACGGTGAAAACATTGTGTCAGTTCCTCTTCTCTTTTCTTGTAAAATACAATTTGATAAAAGGTCTTTATTGACCAAGGATTTCGAGGCCTTTTCCCCAGTTGATCTTGTGGGGCATCTCATCATGGTATAATGGTTAACAAGCTGTAATCACAAATTCATTAGGACTGAATATCAAGTTCCATCAAACTGGATGTCTCATAATTCTGGCCTTGTGCCAAACTTAACCAAATTTAGGATGGATAGGTGGTTGGATTTTACGGCATATCAACACTTGTTGGGTTATTTCATGCCGAAGACGGTCTTATTTTATTCATTTCGGTGGGTATTCTAATTTTTTCTTTAAACTCAATTATTAAAAACATATTTTAAACTCATTTATTTCTATTTCACCCATTCATGGGACCTTAACAGGTACTACAACTTCGGGTTAGAGTGGAACTGTGAGTAATGACGATGAAGGGGTACTCCAGACTTCCAAGAGCCCCACAATTGGAACTTTACCTTTAGATACAGTATGAAATCATACATAGAACACTAAGCTTAGTAAGTTTAGTAACCAGTTAAGTATATACTCATGTTAAAAAAGACGCCTAATTTTTATCTCAAAAAGGTTTTTTAACACGTGTAATGAAGGATGGCAAGCTTAAAGTGTCTAAAATCATTTCTAATGAAGACTCTTTGTTTCTTTAGGTGAAACATTGTTCTTTGAATAAACATATTACATTATATATTGTGAAGAAGATTTCTTGCCATATTTGCACTTTGGAATCTGATTGTGATTAATTTCTCTCTAATGCACTGGCTCCACCTATTGGGAAATAGTATAATCAGTTCATTGGTTTTGTTAATTGATGTGTGATACATTTTAATACTCGGTCATCTTATTTGTACACTGCAATAAAACAATAAAACAATAAAATAGATAAATGGTCTTCTTATAATGATCATTGATATATATATATATATATATATATATATATATATATATATATATAATATATATGTATATTTGTTTTCTGCGTTTTGTATATTTGGTTGTCTATGACAAAATTACGGAAGCCATTATTTATTGATGTTTGTTTTATACTGGAAATTTCTTTTAAGTATATTGTACATCAAAGGATATTAGCTGCGCTCTATTAAGTTCTTTTTGCATCGAAATAGCGAAGCGGTCTGGGCATTTACTATTGTAGTTTAAAAGGCCATAATTGCCATTTTTATATAGAGAAGTGGTGAAAGTTTTATCATTTGTCATTACAAACACACACACGCACGTATAATATATATATATATATATATATATATATATATATATATATATATATATATATGTATGTATGTATATATATAATATGAACAAAAATGACGAGACAAACAGGACTATTTATTTTATGTCATTTATTTCTTTATTGTTTTCAAATATGTCCAACCTTAGGTCATCGTCAGGAAAAGACTCTTTTATGGAAAAAATGTTTTTAGAATGGACGAAAAATATACTGGTAAAGTGGCCTATGCAATTGTTGAGGGAAAACCATCAAATGTTTTTGTGGTGAAAGAACTTGGTTAATGAGGTTTTATTAGATTTTGAGAGTAGTTCGTTTTAAGTTTGATGTCGGAGAATATATATATATATATATATATACTGCGGCATATTATGTGACAATAAAAAACATTTTGTCATTTTGTCAATTACTAAGCCTAACTTTAAAAACATCTTAACTTTGCTAGACAGCTTGACCTTCCTAGACAGGCTAACTTTACTAGACAGGCTAACTTTGCTAGACATCCTAACCTTCCTAGACTGCTTAACTTTGCTAGACAGGCTAACTTTCCTCGACTGCTTAACTTTGCTAGACAGCCTAACCTTCCTAGACAGCCTAACTTTGTTAGACACCTATATTTCTTCTCTTAACATTATAACCGAAGCTGAAAGTGTTCAAAGGTGTGTATGCATGTGAGTGTACTTGAACGTGTGTGTATGAGAAAGTTAATGTAGGATGAAGAGTTTATCGTTATCGAATCTTCCTTAATAAAGGTCCATCTTTCAAGGTCGCATAACAATTCGCTATTTGATGCGTTCATTTAGCAAGTGAGTCGACGCACAACTAAAACGAACAGAAAAAGATAAAGAAAACAAAACCAACACTGAAAAAGCAAACGCCTTTTTTTTATCAATAATTAACGAATTAATTATCAAATAAAACATTAGCGATATAATTACAAAGCCGACCATCAGTGGTCTGAGTCCCCCAAGGAATCTCAGTCGTTTGACGAATTAAATCTAATCAGAAATTGTTTCTCAAACGGAAAACTCATTTATTGAGAGGGAGACAAAAACGTCTTCTATTCTTGTTCGTTTATAGCAACATCTATTTGTCTTTGCTAATAAAATAATCAAGAGAAATTCGAAATCAATTTGCAATCAATGATGTTTTTATTGAAAGTAATATTTCAACTTGATTATCTATTGGCGGGAAAGACAAAAAATGGCGGCAAAACCCCGAAACTTTCAGGCAATTTCATAATTGATTTTTTTATTCTTTTGAAAATATATACACATGCTATCATTAATTTTAACTCGTTGTTCGGTGAGGTGGTCTAATATCGGTAATAGCCAGACAGCGAGGGGGTCTATTCTATTTTCACTAGTGCTAGACCAAAGAGATTGTTTTTGGCATCTGAGACGGAGCAGCACACATACCATCAGCTCCTCGCTTTACCGTACAGATCCCTGGAAGTTGGCAAGGGCCGGTATCGAACCCGTCACCTTGTGGTTCCTAGTCTGACGCTCTACCAAAGTCATCTTTTATTAACTATTTTATGGGAAATATACAAGAATGTTGTGTAATGTCTTGAATAAATATTGGAAGAAGTACCACACACAAAAAAACATCAGTACAACCACTTACCTTCTACCACATAAACTATACAAATCAGACGAACCAGATATGTTGGAGAGTGCTGTAGAAGCAAGGACGAACTCATATGTGACGTTCTCCTGTGGATACCTGCACATGGACACAGCAGAGTTGGCAGATCAATCATCTCTGTACGGATACTGGATGCCGTGAGTAAAACTTTCATTTGGTTCTTATCATTTATATCATGGGAACTACACAAGGATTTTTCTTGCTTTCTTGAACAAATCTTGGAATCATTACCACCCAAAAAGTAACTGTATGATCACTTCACTCCTATCCACTAAACCATGCCAGTAAGACAAACAAGACAAACCTTGAGAGGCAAGCACGTTCAGTCGTGGATACCTACGCATTCGGACACGTCAGTATATGCCGACCAGCAAAAACCTACATATCAGCTCTGTATGGATATTGAATGCCGTGCGTAAGACCTGCCAGGAGTGATGGCCGACAGGAACGAGTGGCAAGAGAGTCATGAAAACCCGTGCTGTCAGTACGACTTGATGATGATGATGATGATGATGATGATATTGTGATTGAGTAACATAGTAATTTGTATAATGCTGAGTTAGACAATTTCATAAATATCGTTTAATATTTGTAAAATACAGTGGTACCTTCATGTACGAGTGTCCCAACATAGAAGTTTTCTGTGTTACGAATTGTCACTCGATCGATTTTCTGCTTTAGACTGTGAGGTAAGAAAGAACTTCAGATGTGATTATGTTAATAAGTTCACATACTCCCATATCGTCCTGTCTTGAACAAATCCTGGAAGCAGCACCCAACAAAGACTTACAACAACTTATGCCTTATCACACAAACCATACAAGTCAGACAAAAAATACACGCTGAACACTGTTATAAAAGCAAGTGACGTTCTCCTGCGGACACATACACATGGACACACCAGTGTAGGACGGTCAGCAAAAAGGTCTGTGTGGATACTTGATACGGTGCAGACGACCTGCCAGGAGTGATGACCTCTAGAGACAAGTAACGAGAAATAGTTATGGAGAGTCGTGCTATCGGCATCACTTGATGATGTGTGTATAGAAACACTTATATACATGATCAAAAGACTGTCTTCAATATAGTTCTATTATAACATTAGACACTAGCTTTATTAGAGAGTACATTTTTTATTTTGTCATCCTATCACCTGCTATCTTTTAAACAAATTCATGATTTCATACTAATTGTTTTTTTTTGTTTTTTTTAAATCTTCAAGTCTGAAAATCTAAGTTTGATAATAAATAATATCTTTTCTATAATAAGACACATTTCTTTTACGTTCAAGACAGTTTTTGCATTACTTTACAAAAAATGTAATAGAGATGTTTGTGGTGTCATGGTTATCCTTGTAGGAAATGAACTCGGCAATGCGTGTTCAAATCCTGGACGATCTGTTTAGACTAGTAAGTTAATCTCATGCTCAGTTTTGATGAAGAGCTCCATTTATGAATAACAAAGGCTTCGTTTTTTTTCTGTTTTTTTTTCAAGATTGTGTCGAATCCTTATCGATCTGTCGGGAGAATGGTTCACGCAATGAAAAACAGAATAGCAGAGTTTGTATCTCATAAATGAATCCGATTTTTATATCGACACAATCAAAAATTTAGTTATTAGAGAAAAGAATAGACTTTCCAGTAAGCGTCAGACTAAACAGAGATTTTCAAGCCAGAGAAGCGTAGGATTATATTTAGGCACTCCTGAGGTATAATGTTAATATGGAAGTTAGGCTAGCAGGCCATTGTTATTGAATTCGAATCACACCGGGTGCCTCATTATTTGTCCGTGTTCCAAATTAAGCTAATCTTCGTAAATGAGAATTGTACTCTAACGTTGTCTCTCTTCATTGTTTGCGTCGTATTTTTTAATTTTCTATTCAGTTCATCATTTGTTAATTGTGATAAAATGAAAATCATTTGTCTTAATGAGTTGATGAACTTTTCAAATTACTTTTAAAATATTCAGATTATTTGCAAAAATCAACAGGAACATGGATTTTGAATTTCTTTTCTTTATAATGAAGAATGTTATTCGCATTGAACCATCACACCAGTTTAGTCTGCTGACCCAGGCACGTATTAAAATCAATGGTAAGATGTTTTCTTCTTCTTCTTCTTCTTCTTCTTCTTCTTCTTCTTCTTCTTCTTCTTCTTCTTCTTCTTCAAATGACCTCATTTAAAAAACACAACCAAATCGATTTTTGTACCCAGGTGGTAATTAAGGCAAACTACATTCATCATTTATTCGCAAATGGAAAAGATTTGTCCATATTTGTAATTGTATTTCTGGAATATTTGTCATAGCCGTTATTTAGAAAAGCATTACTAAGTTTGGCACAAGGCCAGAAATATTGTGCGCTGAGTGAGAATAGAACTCAATAGTAATAGTCTGTTAGACTATCTCGTTAGCTGTTAAAATACATGTCATGTAATTTAGTTATCATTAATTAAATCTCTTCACACAGTTATATGGTATTAAGTATTCCTATCTAATACAAAGAGACTTTTGACCTATAGATAGGTCTCTAAAACTGGGAAACACTGCAGATTAGGATGAACCCTTGAATAATGGGAATGAAGGGGTGCTCTATACTTTTCATAATTCCAGAATTTGTCTCACCACTCTGCAAGGGTACAGCTGGTGTATTATGAGTCCCGTCAACGGAGAAGAAAACCTAAAAGATTTTGAGTATTAGTGAAGTAACTTTTGGGTTAGATAATCTTGGAATACAGCGATTACATTCTTAATAGACAATGGAAAATGTGAATGTACCAAAAAAGATTTGGGAACAATTGATCTTGTTTAAGTAAAATAATACTTATTTAATTTAATCTTTTTGGGTGTGTCTTCAACTATTCATTCGTATACATGAAGTCGTTCATGTAAAAATTGACTTGTATCATTGTTAATGCGAAATATGACACTCTTAAAAGCTTATAGATTCTCGCCTGTATATAAAACAGGGACTCACACACATGAACTTATTCATAGCAGAACAGCTATCTTTTATTTTATTTTGATCGGGTAATAATGGAGAATCCAGACTTAAAGATAGGAGTTTGTGAAAAGTAGCGGAAATTTCATTTGAGCTATTGATCGATTTTTGATATAATTTTAAGTTTTTAGCCAGAACTTAAGTTTATAGTTTTTTTTAAAGCACGCACTTTGAATACTTTCGCCATTTTCAAATTGTTTGGGTAGACGAATCGAAAAGTGCAGATAAAGACGTAGCTTTTGAGCGGAAGCAAACACGTATGGCTGGCCAATACGCTGTTTATATATATATATATATATATATATATATATATATATATATATAGAGAGAGAGAGAGAGACCGGGTACTTTTTCTAGTATATATATATATATATATATATATATATATATATATATTAAATCTCAGTAGAAAAACATAAATTTGGCATAGATTAAGTTTTGAAATACAGCGTTACCTAGACTACGAGTGTTTGATCTTTTGCTTTGTGTTGAAAGCTAAAATTTGAGATACGAGCTAGTTTCAGAAGGGCTTATCTTATTATAATGAAGATTCGGTGTCTAGCCGAAACTACGTCACTTAGAATACACCGACTGTGCCTCTGCAGAGGGATACGAACCCCCCAATGGGACTAGCTGTTGGCTCTCTCTCTCCTTCGCCACAGCCTCTCTGTCTGTCTGTCTGTCTGTCGCGAAAGCCTCTGTTTCACCTCTCTCTGTTTCGCCAAAGCCTCTGTTTCGCCTCTCTCTCTCTCTCTCTCTATCTCTATCTATCTATCTATCTATCTATCTATCTCTGTGTTTCGCCACAGCCTCTCTTTCGCTACAGCCTCACTTTTTCGCCTCTTTCGCCTCTCTGTTTCGCCTCTCTCTCTCTCTCTCTCTCTTCGCCATAACCTCTCTGTTTCGCCTCTCTCTCTCTGTGTTTCTCAAAGCCTCTCTTTTCCCCCTCTCTCTCTCTTTCGCCACAGCCTCTCTTCGCCCCTCTCTCTTTCGCCACAGCTTCTGTTCGCCCTATCTCTCTGTCTCTCGCGCGAAAGTCTCTGTATCGTCTCTCTGTTTCGCCAAAGCCTCTCTGTTTCGTCTCTGTTTCGCCAAAGCCTCTCTCTTTCGCCTCTCTCTCTCTCTTTTCACCTCTCTCTCTCTTTCGCCTCTCTCACTCTTTCACCACAGCCTCTGTCTTTCGCCCCTCTCTCTCTCTTTCACCACAGCCTCTCTGTTTCGCCCCTCTTTCCCCTCTCTCTCTCTCTTTCGTCAAAGCCTGTTTCGCCTCTCTTTCACCAAAGCCTCTGTTTCGCCCTCTCTCTCTCTCTCTCTCTCTCTCTCTCTCTGTGTTTCGCCATCTCTTTGCCAAAGCCTCTCTTTTTCGCCTCTTTCTCTCTTTCGCCAAAGCCTCTCTTTTCGCCTCTCTCTCTCTCTTCGCCAAAGCCTCTGTTCGCCTCTCTTTCTCTCTCTCTCTCTTTCGCCAAAGCCTCTCTGTTTCACCAATGCCTCTCTGTTTCGCCCCTCTCTCTCTCTCTTTTGCCTCTCTCTCTCACACACAAAAGCCTCACTCTTTCGCCTGTCTCTCTCTTTCGCCCTCTCTCTCTCTCTCTCTTTCGCCCCCTTCTCTCTCTCTCTCGCGAACGTCTCTGTTTCGTCTCTCTCTGTTTCGCCAAAGCCTCTGTTTCGCCTCTCTCTCTCTCTCTGTTTCTCTCTCTCTTTCACCACAGCCGCTCTGTTTCGCCTCTCTCTCTCCCTCCCTCTCTGTTTCGCCAAAACCTCTCTATTTCGCCTCTCTTTCTCTCTCTCGCCAAATCCTCTCTGTTTCGCCTCTCTTTCTCGCCAAATCCTCTCTGTTTAGCCCCTCTCTCTCTCTCTCTTTCGCCAAATCCTCTATTTCGCCTCTCTTTCACCAAAACCTCTCTGTTTTGCCCTCTTTCTCTCTCTCGCCAAATCCTCTGTTTAGCCTCTCTCTCTCTCTTTCGCCAAATCCTCTATTTCGCCTCTCTTTCACCAAAGCCTCTCTGTTTCGCCCCTCTTTCTCTCTCTCGCCAAAGCCTCTCTGTTTCGTCTCTCTGTTTCGCCAAAGCCTCTCTGTTTCGCCTCTCTCTCTGTCTCTGTCTCTCTCTTTCGCCCCACCCCTCTCTCTCTCTCGCGAAAGTCTCGGTTTCGTCTCTCTTCTGTTTCATCAAAGCCTCTGTTTCACCTCTCTTTCTGTTTCGCCACAGCCTCTCTCTTTCGCCACAGCCTCTCTTTTTCGCCTCTTTCTCTCTCTTTCGCCATAGCTTCTGTTAAGCCTCTCTCTTTCGCCAAATCCTCTATTTCGCCTCTCTTTCACCAAAACCTCTCTGTTTCGCCCCTCTTTCTCTCTCTCGCCAAAGCCTCTCAGTTTCGCCTCTCTCTGTTTCGCCAAAGCCTTTCTGTTTCTCCTCTCTCTGTTTCGTCCCTCTCTTTCGCCAATTCCTCTCTTTCGCCCCCCCTCTCTCTCTCTCTCGCCAAAGCCTCTGTTTCGCCAAAGCCCCTCTGTTTCTCCTCTCTCTGTTTCGTCCCTCTCTTTCGCCAATTCCTCTCTTTCGCCCCACCTCTCTCTCTCTCTCTCTCTCGCGAAAGTCTCTGTTTCGTCTCTCTGTTTCGCCAAAGCCTCTCTGTTTCGCCTCACTCTGTCTCTGTCTCTCTCTTTCGCCACAGCCTCTCTGTTTCGCCTCTCTGTTTCGCCTCTCTCTCTCTGTTTCGCCACAGCCTCTCTGTTTCGCCCCTCTCTCTCTCTGTTTCGCCACAGCCTCTCTGTCTCTGTCTCTCTCTTTCGCCAGAGCCTCTCTCTTTCGCCTCTCTCTCTTTCTCTCTCTCTCTCTTCGCTTCTCCTCTTTTCGCCACAGCCTCTGTTTCGCCTCTCTCTCTCTCTTCTCCACAGCCTCTCTGTTTCGCCTCTCTTCCCCCTCTCTCTCTCTCCCTCTCCCTCTCTCTCTCTCTCTATCTCTCTTTCGTCAAAGCCTGTTTCGCCTCTCTTTCACCAAAGCCTCTGTTTCGCCCCCCCTTTCACTAAATTCTCTCTGTTTCGCCTCTCTCTCTCTCTCTCTCTCTTTCGCCACAGCCTCTCCCTCATAAATGCATGTTTCTCTAGTGATCATCTTTCAATCTATACCAATGATGATTATTAATTGAATTTTGATAAGTCATTTTCCTCTACATGTTCAAACTATGTGAATTATAAAGATCAATGTATTGAGAATCACATTGAAAATGGTTTTGTTTTGTTTTTTTTCAATAGTAGATTAGGAATTATAAAGTCTTTATAACTACGTATACCGTTTGGAATTTATATTTTCGACATTTAAAAATGTCGAAAAATCATTTCATTGAAAATTCATTCCAACCAATTTATTATTTTGAAATAACCAATCTTCGAGAATGTTCCATTGAGGAAAAATATTTTAGGTGAAGTTTTATGGAATTCTTCTGAGATATTTACTTGTGACAGAAGAACTAAATGAACAATTGGTTTGATATTTGTGGTATTGTCCTCAAATATGTCTGACAGCACCCACGTAAAAATTGATCTTTTTGGTACGGTCCTAAACATTGCAAATAAGCGCTCATGTAAAATTGACCTTGTGCCATGGCCTACCCTTGGCACAGGAGCTAGGTAAAAAGTTAATTTGATCTTTTGGTACGGTCCTAAACATTGCAAATAAGCACTCATGTAAAATTGACCTTGTGCCATGGCCTACCCTTGGCACAGGAGCTAGGTAAAAAGTTAATTTGATCTTTTTGGTACGGTCCTAAACATTGCAAATAAGCACTCATGTAAAATTGACCTTGTGCCATGGCCTACCCTTGGTACAGGAGCTAGGTAAAAAGTTAATTTGATCTTTTTGGTACGGTCCTAAACAAATAAGCGCTCATGTAAAATTGACCTTGTGTCATGACCTATGCTTGGCGGTAAAAAGTTAATTTGATCGTTTACTAAATCAGGCTCACAGATATAATAATCATTTTGTATTGATTTATTTTTACCTTAAGTGTTTTCAATCAAAACTTCTATTAATTTTGACACGTATTTTTCTTTTATCTTTTAAATCTAATAAATTGCTTTCCTTTTGAACTGTTCATCAATGTCAATAAAATGACATTCCAAGTCAGGTGCGATGAAAATAAAATTTTAAAAAATTAAAAAGAAAAAATATCATTCGAAATTAATAATAGTTGTGATTGACAACAGTTGATGAAAAGATGAAAAAAAAAGAACATGTTCGGCATCTCCCATGGTGCTATGATGAATTAATTAGTCTTGCAGGTCATTCTTAGTAAGTTGAATTCTTACTGGATGTCCCATACATCCGATCTTGTCCGAAACTAAATATTACGATCAAGTCACAATGAAAGCACCAGTTTCCGCAAGATCACCGAAGTTAAGCAGCGATGAGTCTATTCAATACTTAGATGGGGGAACATTTAATCAACAGTAGGTACTGTTTTTTATTTAACAAAATGATATGATACGACATTAAATGACCCAAAAGGTTTTGATATGCCGTATTCTTACTGAATATCCCGTACTTCCAATCTTGTCCTAAACTGAACATTACGATCAAGCCATGAGGAAAGTACTTGTTGCCGGTAGATCCCCGAAATTAGTATTAATTTAATACTTAAATTAAGAAAATCTAAGTAACAGGAGGTACTGTAAGTAACTCGAGTCCTTTATTTAACAAAATGTGCTGATTCGGCATTAAATGGCCTGACAAAATTGATATGCCGTAAAATTAAACAACCAAACCTAAATGAAGAAGTGACCAACGTGATGGAAAAATTTCACGTGGGCGTCGTCATACAAAGTTGATGAGTGTAATAAATAGACCAGCGGGTAAACCCAGTGGACTACAAACCAAAGTTCTGGACTACGACGCCGTTGTAAAATCGCACTATTACAATGCCAAACACACTAGTTTTGCTGTGATTATAATTTCATTAATTCCACATAACATCACGATCGGAATCTTTCTTGCAATAGCCCCAACATAATATTCTATAATTTATGCACTGTATGTGACACCGGGGCTTTCGTCGGAGAAATAGGCAACTGGTTCTGCCTAAGATTTAATAACCGCAATCAAACCATCCATGAAACATTTCTATCCTCCCTTATGGCCAAGCACATCAATCTAAGAAGACACGCTCTAGACAACATAGATAATATTCTAATAGACGCAATGTTCTTTTACATACACCCATGTAGATGGAAATCAATGTGGACCCTTCAACCACACTCCATAAACTAAAATAAACTCAAAAACTTACGAATTATTCTCTACACATTGTGGACTGCTATGCTAATATTAGTTGCTATACTCACAACATTTTGGTTGCTGTACTCTTCGGCCTTTTTCAGATGACTTACGATGTTGTTACATAATTGTTAATACCCTAACACTTATTTACAGTAATGTAGAAACCATAATGGCTGTTATAATTTGCAGCCGGTGGCCTTGAAGGATTGAGTGACTCGGTTTGACCTCAGTCTGATCCTCCCTCTGGGGGATACCGGGAGAATCGGTGGAGAAGACACTCTTCCGGTTTAGATTAGAAAGAGAGCTTAATTCAGTATTGTCCAAACTACGAAAGTGGTAAGTCGTGTTAAGCGCACGGCCGACTCAATCTGCGCAGGTAGTCTGGTGGGGATTTCGGAATAAAATATGATTTAAAGCAAATCGAAGTCTTGGTTATTATCTAAAAACTACCAATGACACAGGGCTTCTGATAAAGAGAAATCCCCAATGGAAGACCAGACACGAAGTCCCCAAGACGAAGTCCAGACGCTATACAACAATGTAATCTTCCGCTAATTCAGAATTCTATATTTGAATTCTAACCCTAAATTATTTTATGTATACTGTCACCAGTTAATGTACATATCAAATAAAACTCAACGTATAAAATTATAAAATTAAGAAACGAAAACAATGAAAAAAAAAGAAAGAATAATAATTTATCTTATGATATTATATTCATACTTGATTATATTCATGTACCGGTTTAGCTCAGTCGGTAGAGCATCCGACTCGGAACCACGCTAACTCACCTCGGACGCAGAATCGATCTCCTTAGTCTAGTGCTAGCGAAAAGGAGATAGACTCTCTCACTGTTTGGCTGATATCGACAATTGGCCACTCCGTCTACTTTTTTATGTACTAAGAAATATCATGTGGCTTAACTCCAACGGCTAAGTCTACATTTCATATTACTTTTTTATTAAATAAATTCGTTACATTATCCATTACTTATAATCGCTTGGGGGTATGGCACACTAGTGTGGTTACCAATATGGAATGCTACTCTCTCTCTCCCCCCCCTCTCTCTCTCTCTCTCTATATATATATATATTATATATATATATATATATATGTATATGTGTATGTGTGTGTGTGTGTGTGTGTGTGTGTTGTGTGTGTGTACATAGCGTGATTGTTTTGGCAGCAAATTATTATCTAAACAAGTTCGGTTGAATACTAAGGAATATTATTTCTTGATGATCTTCCATAGTTTTCGTAGAAGACTTTGTGTATTTTTTCTTATATCGGTGTCCAAAATGGTGGAGAAGATGCTCGATATTTTTCCCAAATGTTTTCAACCACATCCATGATCGCCTTCATGGGGTTATTTGTTTTTGCTGTTTTTGTGATGCGAGTTATTTTCAGTAGGGAACTATTTATTGTGTTCTTTATGGTATTACACACACACACACACACACACACACACACACATATATATATATATATATATATATATGACGAGAAATTCCGCTGTCATATAACTGTAATTATTTTTAGTATATAATGCGTCTTATTTACATGAGCTATGTCTCTACCCCAAATACATTTCCATTTCTGGTGATATTTTAAAGGTGAAAAGATTGTACACATACTGATACACTGAAACACAAACAGAGACAAAGACACAGTCAACACACACATACACACACACACACACACACACACACACACACACACACACATATATATATATATATATATATATATATATATATATATATATATACAAATTCTTGGAATCTATTTATTTTCATTATTTTTAACGTCTAGTTACTAGCGGGCAGCACAGAGAGAAACCTGAAAAGATTCATATAATGTAAATATTATCTCAGCCAAAGAAGTCCTAACTGAAAAAATAAAACAAAGCAAAAGAGAAAAGCAAAATACAAACCCAAAACAACCCCTCCCCCCCCCCAAAAAAAAAAGAGATTTCGGGAAGCTTCCCCACCTCTCGTGACCAGACCTCTGATCTCTTTACATTAAACCGAGGCATTAACGTTAATGTTTTTACGAAAGTAGTTATCTTAGGTCTTCGTCACTTCTCTGTATCTCTA
This sequence comes from Doryteuthis pealeii, assembly GCA_023376005.1. NCBI lineage: Eukaryota > Metazoa > Mollusca > Cephalopoda > Myopsida > Loliginidae > Doryteuthis > Doryteuthis pealeii. The sequence goes on from CM042146.1 coordinate 127,795,654, forward strand.
GAAAACCACATCTATTCTACTGGGCTTTAAAAAAATAGTTTTTCTTCTTTAAAAACAAGGAAATTGTTGGTTGAATTTATGTAGAAATTGTCTAAAATTTTTAGCGTTTCGAGTGCTTTCGGACGTGTCTACAGCCATGTTCAAGAATTGTAATTTTTGTTATAGAATTTAGGGCTTGTTAATTTTTTGTCTGAATTTTGGAGATAAGTCTTGATGATTTGTATTATTTTTATTGTTCCTATCTTCATTGTTATATATACACAGATTCGGTCAATGTGCCCTCCGGTCTTCGACTGGGGTTTCTTGTCGAACTCGAGAAACTTCTTGTCGAACTTGGGAGCCTTCACGTTGTAATCAGGAACGTTCACAGAACTTCGAACAGAACATTTTATTTAATTCTTTCGGGTAGATTGTTCTAATTTCGTTAACCATGACCGGGTACAAGTGTTAAACTATGTTAAGTATTCTATGTCATTTTGCCCGTTTGTTAGGATTGAACCTGCAACTTACAGATGATTGTCACTTAGAACTGTATTAACTCAACCCTTATATCGATTGCACCATATGTCCAACTGTTAACTGCTGTTATCTCAGTTTGGAGGAAATAGTATATGCTTCTAATTGAATGGTACAGGTAATATCTTAATGATAGAAAATCCCGAATGCAGATTTGTACCCAGATAACTTGAATAAAAATCTATTCAGGCCGAGACAGTATGGTTTCTGACTATGCCTGTTGAGGTCCCGGTTTCGATTTCTGTTGGAAGGAAGTCGTTAATATACATCGTTGATGAGACTTAATAACGTCTATACAGTCTGTACGATGTTCTACTGACCGAACGATCCTTTGCCGAAATTCACTTATCATGTTTATTTACTATAATTATCGAATTTTGTGCGATATACGCATTGTAATTGCCTTCAAGCAAAAAAAAATAGATAATAATATAGTCAACAATGCTTCTAAAAAACAAACATCTAAAAAAAATCTAATTCAGATCTGTAAATAAGCTTACACTTAAAAAAAAGATGGCGATTACAACAGCATAAAGATCCAAAGTATTCAGGTTCCAATTCTCGAATTCTGAAGAGTGTGGATAACCCTTTGGTTGCCATTGCTCTCTATCACACAACCACGACAACTTCTGTTCATTCTTTTTTTTCTTTCTTTCTGTCTTTCCTGAACTTCTTTTTTCAATTCTTCTTATTTTCTCAATACGCCACTATTTTTATTTCTCTATTTTTTCTTTCCTTTTCCTTTTCTGTTTCGATGATTTCCCTTCTGTATTCTTTCATCATTTTTGTCGTTTATATCTCAATGACTCTATATATCTGTCTATCTATCTCTCTCTATATATATATCAATCTCAAAATTCCACATCTGTCTGTCTGTCTGTCTGTCTCTCTCTCTCTATTTATTTATCTATCTATTTATCTATCTATCTCTATCTCTCTCTCTATATATATATATCAATCTCAAAATTCAGTCCCATATATTGATCAAATCGATCTGTTTGCAATTTGATAAACAATCTTCTACCAGTTTATAGAATCAAATCAAACAGAAATATTTACTTTTAAACTATTCCTCTTACAAATCACATATACAAAAAAAAAAAAAAAGATTTTGCATTAAATAAACCACAACGGTTGGTATGGCATTAAACCAACCAACCAACCAACCAACCAACCAACCAACCAAAGTATCAAACAAAGTTGCATTTTTTTTTGTTTTTTGCTTGATTTTTTAAGAATCAAAACTATATAAATCACAGGTCAGATTCACACAGAAAAAAAAATGAACAACCACCATATAAAAACAAACAAATCCGATAAAACAATGGTATTGTCTTTATTGAAACGGGATGTGAAAACAAAAAAATTCCCTACACACTTGGTTGATAAGGAAATCAAAATAAATCACACACACACACACACACACACACACACACACACACATAACACACACACACACATATATATGTGTGTGTGTATGTGCGTGTGTTTGTGTGTGAGTCTATGCCTGTGTGCGCCTGTCCTTGTGTGTGTGTGATGACACTATTGGTTTTAATATACAGAAAGGAGAAATTCTGTTGTCATGTTATCCAGGGCATTTCAAAAATCGAAAAATATCCACGATTTTTATAGCAAAGAAGATTTCTAAATTTAAACCGACTCTACTCCTCTATCAGAGCAAAATTGTTACATAATCTATGCGGTTGCATAAGATTATTGTCAATCCCCTGTATTTCTAAAGGGATGGACCTTTTCATATCACGGGCGGGACTTTCCATGGAATAATACAGAAAGCCCGCGAAATACGTGAAGTCATGTGCGACCTGGTTGGGTCCTCAGTTTCAGTTTAGACGTCAGGCAGAGAAGATGTACTGCCTTAACTGGACTCACTGCATACGCGCGCTATGTTAGTCAGATGTTTAGTTATATGAAATGTTTAGTTAAGGAAATAAAAGCTTAAGAAAATAACACGGTTTGTGATTAATTAATGTCTTGGTAACAAGACTGATCTAGAAGAAGAAATGAGTTAAGTGCGACGACAACCAAGACTAAGTCAAGATGTTAGAAGAGATGCTAGAAGAACTTAAGATGTCAAAGACGCTAGCAGAGATGATGATAGAAGTAAGAAAGTAAAGAAGGGTATACAACAAAATGACATTGTTTGATAGAGCAAGTTTTCAGCAACAAGTCACTAATTTTTCCATATAGTCACCACCATTGGCTATTTTCAATTTTTCATTTTCAGTTATTGATGATTTGTGATTTTTTCATAGAAGATCGATATCCCAAATGAAGCACTGCGTCTACGTCAACATTTTTTTCTATTATTATTTCACATATATTGAACATTATTTGTACCAAAAAGATAGTTTGATATTTGATCAGAACCGAAGCTACACTATTTTGCAAATGTCTGTTAGAATTTTGCACTTTAATTTTTCTGAAAATAAAGTTAGCCAATACCCAAAATTTGAGTTTCCAAAATGGGCAAAGTTATGTTGATTCTAAAAACCGACATGACTCTCCAAATTTGGGCGGGGTATCGCGGGAAATGCTGACTTTTTGTAATCCATTTTTGTCTGTAAAATGAGTTCTAGTTGGGTAATTACATAGATATATACATACATGCATCTACATACATATATGCTACTATGATCCTAAACACACGAGTTCGCATCCACAGACATACAGATGCATACACACTGCGCCTTTATGCATACACAACCATACAGATGTGATCTGACCCATATACATATACATACACATATGCTATTATGACCACGCATATCCATACGGATATGCTCGTACCCATATACATGCATATATGCTACTATAACCACTCACCCGTACAGATATGCTCGCACCCTCATACTGGGTGACAACTGAAGATACTGTAAGCAATCTGGTTCCTTTGTTTATCAAAATGACTTGATTCGGCATTAAATGATCCCAAACGAGTTGATATGTTGTAAAACAAATCAAAAACCCAGCAGCACCTACATGCATAGAGATACATAAAGGTATTTACTAAGCTTGGGCACAAGGTCAGTAGTAAGGAGCACTCAGTGAAAATGGAATTCACTAACAATGATTTTCGAATCTAGCCTTCTAGCTATTACACCAGGTGAGATTCCCAGTATAGATACACATAGACACACATCCATAAAGACGAGCCCGCACCCATATACATGCTTGCATACATGAAGGGCCTATATACATACACACTCATAGATATATCATCACATCTACATGCATTTAGATTAATGCAAATACGCACACCCAGAGAGAAAAGTGCTTATAGTTTCACAGTGTTTCGTTGAGTGGGTTTCTCTTACGTTTGCACGATATACGCAAAGAATTACAGAGGTATTGAATTATCTGATGGTGCTAAATGTGTAATCCACACGAGAAATGATATAAGTAGATAGTCCTCCTTGAAATCGTCATTCTTGATATGAATGAGATAAATAATATTTCTGGGATTCATTTCGATAAATTAAGAAAAGTGCTTATGTCAAGACGGAAAATCGCAGAATCCTATCAGCGCCATCAAGATTTGGCCAATTTTCGGTATTATGTCACAATGCTACCAACATTGGATTGGATACAAGATGAGATACTTAAAATGGATAGAAAGATTCTTGGTTGGATTTTACGGCATGTAAACCTTTGTTATGCCGCTGACGTTTTGTTTTAATCATTCTTGTTGGGTATTCAATTTTTTTTCAAAACCCATTTTTTTATCTATTTTTTATCCTACCTATGACCCTAACAGGTACTATTACGCCGGGTCATATAATCATATACGTGCTAGGACTTGAGATTACAAGATGATTGATCGGAGGGGGATTCTCTGACCCCAGTCTTGCCAAAAGGGTCAAAGTGGAGTGTTGAATATTAAGGACTGTTCAGCCACAATGATTCCATTTTAGGCATCACGAGTTGCCACCCACAGCCAACTGATGGCCTCATTGGGGGAGTCTTACCCCTCTGCAGAGGTGCAGTCGGTGTATTCTACAACCCTAAGCGACAGAAGTGTTTACAACTGATTTATTTGCTTTTGTCTTGACCAAAAATTGAAAGAAAATGTATCCATGAAAGTATAGCCCCATTTCACGATCAGAGCTAGGAGACCAGACTTAGTTTTTAATTAGCAGGAACAACATATCATCTAGTGGATTTTGTTCCAGCTGACTACAGAGTAACCCCCCCCCCAAAAAAAAAACCCCAAAAAATTCCAAGAAAAAAAAAAAACCCCAAAAAACAAATGATAGACAAATATTTGGACCTTATCAAAGAACTGAAAAAACAACATTTGGGATATGAGGGTGACGGTGTTACCAATTGTAGTTGGTGACATTTGAACGGTTCGGAAAAAGACAAGAGGAATTGGAAATCAAGGAAGGATAAAGATTATCCAAACAAGAACTTTGTTAAGATTGGTTAGTTTAGAAGAGTTCCGAAGACATGAAGCTACTTGGTGTCACTCAAATTCCAGTGTAAAACTTGATAGGATTGAAATAAAACATGATGATAGGATAGAAACCCAAGTAAAATGGTGTCTATGAAGTAGTTCAATATTATTCTACTTTCTTGGAATGAAAGATTGACAGAAAATCGAGGAAGGAGTAGGATGGAGTAGGAAGGAGGAGAAGGAGGAAGTAATGATGAAAAGTTAACGACAATACAAACACCAGCTGCTATTGAAAACCTAAAAGATGTGTAGGGAATGGTAAAGGCAGAAAAACGAACCGAAAGAAAGAAAGAAAGAAAGAAAGAAAAAGAAAGAAAGAAAGGAAAGACAACTGGAGAAATAATTATACAACGAAAATGATGAAAGTTGTAGGAACAATAAAAAGGGAAATAATAAAGAAGACAGCATCAAAAGATGAAGAAAAAAAAAGGATGAAAAATAATGTCTTGTGAGAGAACTGATAAGATGCGACAAAATAGTAAATGTAGACTGTGCAGTGACAGATATGAAACTGTAAACCATGTATTAAGGGAATGTAGCAAACTAGCACAACGGAAATACAAAACTAGGCGAGACTGGGTTGGGAAGGTGATCCAAGGGAATTAGGCAAAAAATTAAATGCTGACCATACAACAAAATAGTATATGCATAAACCAGATCTTGTTCTAGAGAATGAAACTCAAAAAATTATCTGGGACTTTGAGATAAAGACGGATCACCCTATCCCAGCCATGAGAGCAGACCTTGTGTTGATTTAAAAAAAAAAAAGAAAAAAAAAAGAGAATGTGTCAACTATTGGAATTTGCGGTTCCAGCAAATCACAGGATGAAGCTGAAGGAAAATGAAAAGATGGATAAATACCTGGACCTTGCCAGAGAATTGAAAAAGCTGTAGAATATGAGAGTGAAAGTGATACCAATTGTAGTTTGTGTACTTGGAACGGTCCCAATAAACTGGGAACAAAGACTTGAGAATCTGGAAATCAGAGGAATAATTGAGACCATCCAGACTACTGCATTGCTGCAATCGGCTAGAATACTCAGAAGAGTCCTGGAGACCTAAGGAGACTTGTTTTCACTCAGCCTCCAGTGAAATACCATCAGCTAACGCTGATGTGAAACACTCAAAAAGAGTGAAAATAATAATAATAATAATAATTATAATAATAATAATAATAATAATAAGAAAGAAAGAAGAAGAAGAAGAAGAAGAAAGGAAGGAAGAAGAAAACGAAAGATAAACATAATCTCAAAAAGAATATAAAAAAGAAAAAAAATAGAAAGCGATAAAGAAGAAGAAGAAGAAGAAGAAGAAGAAGAAAGAAGAAGAAGAAGAGAAGAAGAAGAAGAAGAAGAAGAAGAAGAAGAAGATGAAGATTCCTGATTTCTGATTTGATATGCTTCAAGGATAAATGGAATAAAAAAAGAAGAAAAAAAAAAAGAAAAAAAAAAAAAAAAGAAAAAAAGAAAAGAAGAGAAAAGAAGTAAAATGATTTCAAGTGCTGATCTTCCATCTGTCCAGAATTCTAAAATTGCGAAGAACTTTTTCGATTGGTAAAAATAGAGGCTGTTGAAAACCTGTAATTATCGTCGGTGTCTGTTCCTTATTTCAAGGCGTTGGTCTTGGGGGTCTGCGAATTTTTAGTGACGGCTATAATTCTCTTCTTTGGTTCTGTTGAGTATAGGCAAAGCCAAGTGGCTAGAATGGAGCGACAAGTTGGTCAGACGTTTTGGCAAAGTGGACAAAATGGTTAAATTTGGCACCTTCCATTGCTGCACTGGTCTGACAAGTGGGTCAGAGCGCGGAAGTTAATGGGCTCCTTGCGGACATCTTGTTTGATTTTTAGTGAGCAAATGGATATTGATTCGTATAACAGCGCCCTGCCTTGCAGGCGTGAAGAATAGAAACATTACGGGGACATAATGTTGCATAGAAACAGGCACACGCATTACAACAACCGATTTTATTGGTATAAAAGTACATACACATACACAGACACCCGTGTATATATATATATATATATTATATATATATATATATATATAGTCTCGAGTTCTCGATGTCATTCTCTCCCTCTTACCCTGTCTCGCTCCTCCTCCTCTCTCTCTCTCCATATATATATATATATATATATATATATATATATGTATGCTTCAATTAAAAAACACAGACAAATGTGTAGATGTAAGCATATCTATACTACTTTTATTGGAACCAATATATATATATATATATAATATATATATATATATATATATAATATATAATAGACTATATCTATATATAGATACAAGTTAGGCATATAAAAATGTGATATAAAAGTTAAGACTATATATATAGAGAGAAATATCAAATTTAGGACAATACATATACACACATATATATTATATATATATATATATATATATTATATATATATATACTCGTAGAAGAAGTTATTTCCCGACCGCGGTTTCGGTGTTACTCTAACACCTTCTACGACTATTAATGCTCTATATTCACAATATATTGAGCCCTATTGGATTAACTACTTACTCTATGTTCACATAGTAGTACCCATCAATGAATATATATATATATATATATATATATATATATGTGTGTGTGTGTGTGTGTTTGTGTGTAGTTGAAAATTGATGGAAATGCATATATATATTTATATAATGTAAATAACACTATGGCCTTAAGCATTAAACATTCTATGAAGGTTGATATGCAATTAAGCATAGAAGCCAAAATAAACCAAAAATAAAAGAGTCTTGGTAGTTTTGTTTTCGAAGAAAACTGTTTCTAAAAATATTGGCAGGTGCTTACTTATTATTTATCTCCTATACTATATAGGTTGGCTCAAAACTAGCAGTACACTTTTCAAAAAATCGGCACCGCTTTGATCTTTGTTATGTTGTATTGAAACAGTCACTGTCAACATCATATGTTATCTTTCTCCGGTTCATAAAAAAACATAAGTTAATGTAAAACTGACAAAGAAGTACAAAGTAAAGGCACAACTAGATGGGAAAGGTAAATCATCTGGGAATTGTGCAAGCAAGGAATTTTTTACAAAATAGACAAACGGTATACGCAGAGATATGAATCTGCCTGTAAAAATGAGAGACAGAAATCTTTTAAGATTTTGTGATAAAAACAGGTAGGTAAGCCTAACACAGAATACTAGACATACGAGGGTCAGTTGAAAAGTACATAGTCTGACCAAGATAATCTTATGGAAACGTAACCAAATTAGGTTTATTTTTCAACATAGTTACCCCTGTAGTCCACAAAAGTCTTCCATTTGCGTTGCAATAAGTAGATTTGACGTCGTCATGTGAAATATTTGGCCATTCTTGTAGTGTTATTAAAACTGAGTCGCTTATAATTGCAGCAAGAAAATTTAATCAGAACAAATTATATCGAAGCAGAAATAAATAAGACACATCAGAACAGAAAATATTGGGTTGGAAAGGTCATCACTGGGAATTATGCAAAAAAACTAAACAGACAACAGCATTTTTGAAAGCGGCTAGAAAACCCAGAAGAGTTCTGGAGACGTGAGAAGACTTGTTGTTACTCAGACTCCAATGAAATGCCATCAGCTTAAATCTGATGTGAAAAAATCACAAGAAATGAAATAGTAATATTAAATTGTGCAAGATATTTGACCATGGTACCAAATGGTATATACACAAACCGGAATATGTTCCAGAGAATAAGATGCATAGAATTGCCTGGGACTTTGACATATAGACAAATCACCTAATCCCAGTCAGAAGACCAGAACAGACCTTGTGTTAATTAACAAGAAGAAGAGAACTTTTGGCGGTTCACATGGTGAAAATGAAAGAAAACAAAATGTTAGAAAAATACTTGGACCTTGTCTGAGAACTAAAAAAACGGTGGAACATGAGGGTAAAGAAAATTAAAATCCACTTATACATTATACGGTTTTGGTTCTTTGTTTAACGGCATATAAATCATCGTGGCTTATTCTATGTCAATATAAACTTTGGAGAAGAACAGTAGTAGGATATATAACTCATAGTGGGAAAGACGATGAGTTTCATACCTTTCCCGAAGGTGAACGTGATAGCCTGATTGGATTTCAGAATTCTACAATGTCGTAGTACATATTGTTAACCACTACACCACGAGTAGACTCCAATTAATTATACGTATATTCAGCAAGGAATAAATAAAACTTCATCCTAATGCCCCTGGGAAAGATATTAATGGATCTATTTTCTCTTATCCCAACGATAGATAAATAGTCGGGCAGGCTGTGCTCTTTAGCACTGGTTTGGCAACCAACCTAGGAGAAGAAAGAACCGTGATTCAAAGCTACAAGTACCCCGCTTATACATTCACTTTGTGTTTCATCCTACCCATATCAGATAGGTTCTGTAAAGACCTAAATACGCGGGCAAATATTTTTCCAACAGATATTTGACGCCTCAGTTCTCCCATTATCAACATAGACTATTCAATTTCGGACCTTTTCATAAGATAGTTGTAGATTTAATAGATTTAGATTTAACTTTATCTGTTCGGTGCCTTATTTTGTCTTTATAATTTTTTTTATAAACAAACAATCTTATAATTCTAAATATTACGTAACCACAATTCACCGCGTGCTACGTGACCTTTATTGAAAAATCGATGAACCGTAACATTTAATTAAGGGCGATCTGTAGTTTTATTTACACGGACGATTTTATCGACAGCCAAGCAGCATAAAGATGTGCATTTGGCGAAAAAGGCGTTATCGTTTCTTTCTTTCTTTTGTTCTTTCTTTCTTTCTTTTGTTCTTTCTTTCTTTTAAATATCCACAGGAAAAGATTTCCATGAAGATGTTGAAGAAGAACGAATCCTCGATTGAATCCGCGCCAGATATTTAGTGGCAAGGTTGCGAGGAGTGGGGGAGAGTGGGGGGTGTAAGAAAACGCCTTTCATCACCTACCTTACTAAGACCACTCACTCGATAGCAAATAGAGTGGCTGGTTTTAGTTGTTTGTAAAAATAGCCAGCTATGTCCATCCATTTTGGCCTGGCACAAACCGTGCTGCTACGTCGATCTCGAAGAGAAGAACGCCAGTCAGAGATCGTCTCTTTAGAGACGTCTGTTTCCTGCCCATCCATTCTTTTCCATCAAACTCCTAAGGTGATTGAGATACCATTATAGATTTCGCCCTCGTCTTTACCACTATTTCGGGCCTCGAATATCATCTCCAACTCCGGGAAATTATTTCGATATCTGTTTCTAAACTCATCTAAACTGTCTAATATTTTTATTTATCTTTAAACACAACACACACACACACACACACACACACACACAACCACACATATATATATATATATATATATATATATATATAATATATATATACAGCCATCCATTAATACAATGTGTGAGTTTCCTGTTAGTTTCCTGCTTCTGTCTGTAACTTTTCGTTGTTATTTACTTAGTTTTTCGCAGTCGAAGACAAAGGCGTTAGGTTGCATAAAGTACATACAGATTCTAAGTGAGCACCTCTCTCAGTACTACATCCTGTTATTTGGCTGTATAACCAGCGGGGTTAAAGCATCCCATCGTCGTGCAATGGTAAACAAGCTAGTTTCACAGATCAATCACTACCGAATAGCGAGTTCGATCCTCACTGGATGCCTCATAAATGTAAGTAAAGTAGGGGGAGTGACCTATTGTCGGTATAAGATTTGAATGTGTGTTTTAGAGTTTAGCGACCAAAACTAATCCTTATAATACGTTAGAAATTTCAGGGAAACCTCCAAACATGGTTGAATATATATCTAATGAAATTCAAACAGAGAAGTACAATTAAACAACAATACAGAATTTATTGTCAGAGCACAGGGAACCTGACATATATAACAATATCAAAACAATGAAGACGAAAATCTATAAGAACTAAGAAAGATTCACTTACTTGAGCATGAGCCACGTGGAGGGGTCTATACAGGGCTACGTACATTCATGGGTAGAACCTAAACGTGGAGGGGAGGCACTCACGTTAATGGACGGAGACAGAACTCGTCTAGTCCATCTCAGTGTATGCCAGTCCAAAGAGAGAGAGAGAGACCGAGGGCTTCCCGGACTGAGTTTAAATACTCAGCTAGTTAAGTGTCGAAATCTTTGCGGTAAGGGAAAATAACCCTTTTGGACTCTAATGCTTCTCAGCAAGGGCAGACAAACGCTAAATCAGTATCAGCCTGACAAAGAGGAAATCTATCCTCTTTCACTGGCGCTATAATTGAGAATCTTGTGGTTCTTAGGTGGATACTCTACTGACTAAGTTAAACTGACTCTTACTTGCGATTTTGTGTTACGTCCCACCCCTGGCAAACGGTTTGGGTTAATACCTACTCTATGGGGGCGTCCATTATTTTACATCAAACTCGGGGTGGTAGTAACTGTTAGAGTCCCATCTATGCGCCGAATATGTTTACATGATTATTTATATTAGGTAGGAATATTTGATATCAAATCACTGCGTGCAAAACCTTTAGAAACAGCATAAGCAATGTAGATATAAACGTATAAATGTACCCAATTCCCTAACCTACAGGTTTACATGCCTTTAAAATAAATTAACCAACCATCTCAGTACTGAAGAGGATCAGCGCTTCTTAAATTCTGTGATTTAATGGGATTCGATGCTTTCGGGTGATCTTCTTGTCGATTGTCGAGGGTCTGACAATGGAACACAATTTACGTCTGGTAACTTTAAGGATTTTTGTGAGATCTTCTAGATCAATCGTCCCATATCAGCCAAGATTCAACGGACAGGCCGAGCGCTTTGTTGACACTCTGAAGAGAACACTGTGCTAGGGGCACACCCACAGAAAAAGCTCTAGAACAGTTCCTTAAGGTGTATAGAATTACGCCCAATGACAACATACCAACATCATTACTCCCAGCTGAGGTTATGTTTGCACGTAAAATCAGATCTGTGTTCGACAAGCTACTCCACAAACAAACAAAACCCAGACAAACAAACACTGTACCAAAAAAAATTACAAACCCAGAGAGAAAGTTTTTTTTCCGGATCTTTCGTGATAATTAATCTCTCTAGGAAAGGGATATAATTGTGAAAAGAGTAGGAAATCTAGTAGGTATGTCTTAATTTTGTATACGGCTAAATGTATGGGGTTTTCGTGGAAGACCAAATTGGTCATTAACTTATTGTTATGCGTCCAGCAACTAAAGTTTTCTAACATAGTGTTGTATACCCTTTCTTTACTTCTATTACCCTTCTGCTCATCTTTGGTTTCTTACGTTCTTCTTCTAGCATCTCTTCTAACGTCTCTGTTCTTGCTGGCTGGTCATCCTTGATTAATTTCTTCTTCTAGGTTAGTCTTGTTGCCAAGACATTCATCAACCACAAACCATATTATTTATTTAAACCTTTATTTACTTAACTAAACACAACGCACGTGTGCAGTGAGCTCCAGCTAAGCTTATCTGCCTGACGTCCAAGCTGAAACTGAGAGCCAACCAGGTCCCATGTGACTTCACGTATTTCGCGGGCTTTCTGTAATATTCCATGGAAAGTCCCGCCCGTGATATGAAAAGAGGCCATCCCTTCAGAAATACAGGGGGTTGACAATAATCTATGCATAGATTGTGTAACAATAGAGTGACACTGTAAATAGAGTGTTTACATATAAAAGGAATTTCGAAACTAAAGATTAATCTATATTAACATATATTAACATATTTTACGAACATGATTCACGGTGTAGTAGAGATCTTTTTTGTTCATTATGCAGATATGTGGACGTGCAAATAATGGAAGGAGACAAGTGGTTGTATCAATCCCTGGAGAATTTGATTTTCGAAGGGAGTCAACAAAAAAGTATATAGGAGTTAAAAAAAAACCTACAGAGACGAAATACCATCATCTGAGGTGAGTGGGGTATTTGATCTTGGTTAGGCTGCCAGTGGAGGAGAAGGAAAACTCACAATTCAATCCTATTAAACTACACTTAAGAAATTAACCATGTGTCACATCCTGTCCTTGTGGAAGGGTTGATATATATATATATATATATTATTTATATTTAGCTTGAAGGCAATTACAATGCTTATATCGTATAAAATTCGATAATTATAGAAAATAATCATGACAAGCGAACTCAGGCAAACGATTGTGCGGTGCGTAGAACAGAGTGTTTCAACTTTATTAAGTCTCATCAGCGATGTATACTAATGATCTCCCTCCGACAGAAATCGAAACCGGGAGTCCAGTATGATAATGATACGCCTCTACAATATGAGGTACGCGGACGTTGAGTGAATAACAACAAACCAGGCCTATGCCTTCGGCGAAGGAAATAAGATTTTGGATGTTTGTATGGTCGTGTTACATAGTTTGTATGAATTAAGAAAGCTTAGTGTTGCTTTCCCTGATTGGCGAAGCAAAACACGAACGTGTACAGGTTGGGAACAAAACAAAACAAAACATCTTTTATTTCTTTTGCAAGATACGAGAGGTACGTATGACCAAAAAGTGATACCATGCGTAATGATGAACAGCTTTCTGGTCATTTCCGTCAAAGCTCAACCTCACATAAAATATCTTAGAAGATGATCTAATTTACAACCCTTGAGCGGGAGCAGAATACAAGTTTGAATCGACGAAAAAGCCTTGAGCTTTGTGACGTCATCAGTCTCGGCAACTTCTTTCTTCTCACGCTCAAAGATGTATTCAACAGGTGCACATTCACACCTGCATATCGAGTTGTTATTTACTAAACTTTGCTTAAAAACTACTGACCTCTTATTTGCATTTGTTTACGATGTTATAGAAATTTTCTTAAGTAAAGATGTAACGATAATCGTTTCTGATTGGACCGGATCTATTCTAGATGCCTATCTTTTTATTTTAAATGTATTTACCCAACCCATCTACTACGAGCAGGATGTAATAAAAGGTCATTTTAAACGAAGGTCAAATTCAGTCTCCTAGACTGGTTGCCATACCAAGGTTAAATAATTAAGTCTGTCCTAATATTTTCATATATCTGGAGGTAGAATAGTTGGATGCATAAATTTCCAAAAGTTATTAGCCCAATGTCAAAAACATAAAATTCGTTCAGAATTGGAATTCGTGACGCCGTATCTCTTTCCTACGACGATTTTCGAGAACCCCTTATTTTATTATCAAAATTTCCAGCTATGTGCATATCTTAATTTGCATCTTAAGACAAAAAAAAGAAAAAAAAAAGAAGAGGCAAAAATCAAAGGCAAAACAAAAACGACCTTCAATCTCGATATTCTTAATCACACCTAAAGACGCATGGGACATTTTACTAACCGATTATTTCATTGCCTTTTTATAAGATTTTGTATTTACTAAACCTCTCCGCTCAAACAGAATATATCAATGGATTTCTTAAGTGGTGTTAAACAGAATTCTCCTTCTCCTAGACCGGTTACCATTCCAAGTTTAAAGACTCCTGTCTGCCCTATAATTTCGATATAAAAGGAGGGAGAATCATTGGATTCATAACTTTTCAAAGATTACTTACATTATGCAAAATAATAACAACCTCGTACATTTCATAGGACGACAAGCATTACACAACAAACACCTCAAATTGTAAGAATAAAGTAAGGAAATCTTATATGCGTTTATACAAAAGAATCTTTAAAAAAAGATAAAAGATCCATCTTTTAATTTTTAATAAAACATAATTAAGAAAATGATGACTGCCTAAACATATCTAAAACACACAGACACACACACACACACATACACACATACACATGTATATATATGTGTGTGTATAATTAAACAAATGACACGTCTCCTGTGTAACAATCTTATTAACGATCTTTTCAACCTTTCTGGCAAACTTTATTTTACATTTGGATGGAATCCGTGGATTAGTCCACTAAATGCCACGTTTCTTAAATATCATTAAGAAATAAAATTGTGCATAGTATATGGCGTGGTTTTATTAATTTCTATTTAATAGAAATCTTATAATAAAACCTGTTCCATTACGATGCCAAGAATAATTCATTGATTGATGATGATGAATGTCGAAGGATCATACAATAACCCTTTACGCTAGCGGAACTTGAGTTGAATTCGTTGCATATAAGAAATGGGAATTCCATCAAGAGCTTCAGGAAGGAAATGTGTGGGGGATCACTGCCATCCATTTTCTATGAGACGGAATTTCGCTCGAAGCATGACGGAATCGAACATTGTCAACAGGTATAATCGCTGCTTTGAGACCCGGAAGTGCTTTGGGCATATTAGAACGTCACTTCCGGCAAATCGTGTGTGCAAATCAGGGCTGTGGTTATCAAAATTTGGTTAACAGGGAAGAACCAATTTGTCTTCCCTAAAAAACAAAAAACAAAAACAGGACCATTCTATCTCAGATTAGATACAACTGATTTGTTATATAAAAAACAATAAAAATTCTTTATTTGAAACTAGAAGAGGCTACCCGGCATTGCCTGGGTAGAAGGGAGGGGCAAAAAGTTAGTCTCGCATATCGATTATGATTGAATCTCGAGTTGAATCCTCGCAGGATACCCCATTAAAATCCCTACGCAAAAAAAATCTTGTGTTGATCCAACCACTCTGAAAATAAAAATGAATATCTCCTATTTAAAATAAAATCTCCTATTTAGAATAAAATCTCCTATTTAAAAATACTAAATGCAAAGAAATTCCATGCTGTTATCATTTAAATTCTATCTTTAATTATCTTCACGTATATAAATCAAAAAGCAAGATCTGGTGATAATGAATGTGTATATATATTTACTTTGTCATTAATTGTTTTATTTTCATAGTTTCCACCGGACATACATACACACAAACTGCCCTTTATATATGTATAGATAGATTTCTTGGGCAAGTCAAAATTTTTGCAATATTTTTGTAATATGAGGCATAATTTGACCGCTGCTGATGCTTTTGTCGAGGTTGTGAAGGTAACAAGTCCAAAAAGACTGTAAGATCCTAATCTGACCTGATACTCCCCATGTGCTACTCATCGAGTTTGCCTCTATAGTTTGAAGAAGGGCTTCAGAATCGAAGGTTTTATGCATTTATTAACCCCTCCGTAAGAACAGGATGTGACACAAGGTCAATTCAGGGTTTTCCTTTTCATAGGACGGTTGCCATACCATTGTTAAAGATGCAAGTCTGCCCTACTATTTACCCATAGTTTGAGTGAGAATCGGTAGAATCATATCTTTCCAAAAATATTAGAGCTATGTCAAATGCCCCTTCCAGGATTTGACCTGGGCAAAAATCTTAAGAAATTACTCGAAAAATATAGAAATAAACGTGCAATATACGCAAGTCTGCCCTACTATTTACCCATAGTTTGAGTGAGAATCGGTAGAATCATATCTTTCCCCAAAATATTAGAGCTATGTCAAATGCCCCTTCCAGGATTTGACCTGGGCAAAAATCTTAAGAAATTACTCGAAAAATATAGAAATAAACGTGCAATATACGCAAGTCTGCCCTACTATTTACCCATAGTTTGAGTGAGAATCGGTAGAATCATATCTTTCCCCAAAATATTAGAGCTATGTCAAATGCCCCTTCCAGGATTTGACCTGGGCAAAAATCTTAAGAAATTACTCGAAAAATATAGAAATAAACGTGCAATATACGCAAGTCTGCCCTACTATTTACCCATAGTTTGAGTGAGAATCGGTAGAATCATATCTTTCCCCAAAATATTAGAGCTATGTCAAATGCCCCTTCCAGGATTTGACCTGGGCAAAAATCTTAAGAAATTACTCGAAAAATATAGAAATAAACGTGCAATATACGCAAGTCTGCCCTACTATTTACCCATAGTTTGAGTGAGAATCGGTAGAATCATATCTTTCCCCAAAATATTAGAGCTATGTCAAATGCCCCTTCCAGGATTTGACCTGGGCAAAAATCTTAAGAAATTACTCGAAAAATATAGAAATAAACGTGCAATATACGCAAGTCTGCCCTACTATTTACCCATAGTTTGAGTGAGAATCGGTAGAATCATATCTTTCCCCAAAATATTAGAGCTATGTCAAATGCCCCTTCCAGGATTTGACCTGGGCAAAAATCTTAAGAAATTACTCGAAAAATATAGAAATAAACGTGCAATATACGCAAGTCTGCCCTACTATTTACCCATAGTTTGAGTGAGAATCGGTAGAATCATATCTTTCCCCAAAATATTAGAGCTATGTCAAATGCCCCTTCCAGGATTTGACCTGGGCAAAAATCTTAAGAAATTACTCGAAAAATATAGAAATAAACGTGCAATATACGCAAGTCTGCCCTACTATTTACCCATAGTTTGAGTGAGAATCGGTAGAATCATATCTTCCCCAAAATATTAGAGCTATGTCAAATGCCCCTTCCAGGATTTGACCTGGGCAAAAATCTTAAGAAATTACTCGAAAAATATAGAAATAAACGTGCAATATACGCAAGTCTGCCCTACTATTTACCCATAGTTTGAGTGAGAATCGGTAGAATCATATCTTTCCCCAAAATATTAGAGCTATGTCAAATGCCCCTTCCAGGATTTGACCTGGGCAAAAATCTTAAGAAATTACTCGAAAAATATAGAAATAAACGTGCAATATACGCAAGTCTGCCCTACTATTTACCCATAGTTTGAGTGAGAATCGGTAGAATCATATCTTTCCCCAAAATATTAGAGCTATGTCAAATGCCCCTTCCAGGATTTGACCTGGGCAAAAATCTTAAGAAATTACTCGAAAAATATAGAAATAAACGTGCAATATACGCAAGTCTGCCCTACTATTTACCCATAGTTTGAGTGAGAATCGGTAGAATCATATCTTTCCCCAAAATATTAGAGCTATGTCAAATGCCCCTTCCAGGATTTGACCTGGGCAAAAATCTTAAGAAATTACTCGAAAAATATAGAAATAAACGTGCAATATACGCAAGTCTGCCCTACTATTTACCCATAGTTTGAGTGAGAATCGGTAGAATCATATCTTTCCCCAAAATATTAGAGCTATGTCAAATGCCCCTTCCAGGATTTGACCTGGGCAAAAATCTTAAGAAATTACTCGAAAAATATAGAAATAAACGTGCAATATACGCAAGTCTGCCCTACTATTTACCCATAGTTTGAGTGAGAATCGGTAGAATCATATCTTTCCCCAAAATATTAGAGCTATGTCAAATGCCCCTTCCAGGATTTGACCTGGGCAAAAATCTTAAGAAATTACTCGAAAAATATAGAAATAAACGTGCAATATACGCAAGTCTGCCCTACTATTTACCCATAGTTTGAGTGAGAATCGGTAGAATCATATCTTTCCCCAAAATATTAGAGCTATGTCAAATGCCCCTTCCAGGATTTGACCTGGGCAAAAATCTTAAGAAATTACTCGAAAAAAATAGAAATAAACGTGCAATATACGCAAGTCTGCCCTACTATTTTACCCATAGTTTGAGTGAGAATCGGTAGAATCATATCTTTCCCAAAATATTAGAGCTATGTCAAATGCCCCTTCCAGGATTTGACCTGGGCAAAAATCTTAAGAAATTACTCGAAAAATATAGAAATAAACGTGCAATATACGCAAGTCTGCCCTACTATTTACCCATAGTTTGAGTGAGAATCGGTAGAATCATATCTTTCCCCAAAATATTAGAGCTATGTCAAATGCCCCTTCCAGGATTTGACCTGGGCAAAAATCTTAAGAAATTACTCGAAAAATATAGAAATAAACGTGCAATATACGCAAGTCTGCCCTACTATTTACCCATAGTTTGAGTGAGAATCGGTAGAATCATATCTTTCCCCAAAATATTAGAGCTATGTCAAATGCCCCTTCCAGGATTTGACCTGGGCAAAAATCTTAAGAATTACTCGAAAAATATAGAAATAAACGTGCAATATACGCAAGTCTGCCCTACTATTTACCCATAGTTTGAGTGAGAATCGGTAGAATCATATCTTTCCCCAAAATATTAGAGCTATGTCAAATGCCCCTTCCAGGATTTGACCTGGGCAAAAATCTTAAGAAATTACTCGAAAAAATATAGAAATAAACGTGCAATATACGCAAGTCTGCCCTACTATTTACCCATAGTTTGAGTGAGAATCGGTAGAATCATATCTTTCCCAAAAATATTAGAGCTATGTCAAATGCCCCTTCCAGGATTTGACCTGGGCAAAAATCTTAAGAAATTACTCGAAAAATATAGAAATAAACGTGCAATATACGCAAGTCTGCCCACTATTTACCCATAGTTTGAGTGAGAATCGGTAGAATCATATCTTTCCCCAAAATATTAGAGCTATGTCAAATGCCCCTTCCAGGATTTGACCTGGGCAAAAATCTTAAGAAATTACTCGAAAAATATAGAATAAACGTGCAATATACGCAAGTCTGCCCTACTATTTACCCATAGTTTGAGTGAGAATCGGTAGAATCATATCTTTCCCCAAAATATTAGAGCTATGTCAAATGCCCCTTCCAGGATTTGACCTGGGCAAAAATCTTAAGAAATTACTCGAAAAATATAGAAATAAACGTGCAATATACGCAAGTCTGCCCTACTATTTACCCATAGTTTGAGTGAGAATCGGTAGAATCATATCTTTCCCCAAAATATTAGAGCTATGTCAAATGCCCCTTCCAGGATTTGACCTGGGCAAAAATCTTAAGAAATTACTCGAAAAATATAGAAATAAACGTGCAATATACGCAAGTCTGCCCTACTATTTACCCATAGTTTGAGTGAGAATCGGTAGAATCATATCTTTCCCCAAAATATTAGAGCTATGTCAAATGCCCCTTCCAGGATTTGACCTGGGCAAAAATCTTAAGAAATTACTCGAAAAATATAGAAATAAACGTGCAATATACGCAAGTCTGCCCTACTATTTACCCATAGTTTGAGTGAGAATCGGTAGAATCATATCTTTCCCCAAAATATTAGAGCTATGTCAAATGCCCCTTCCAGGATTTGACCTGGGCAAAAATCTTAAGAAAAATTACTCGAAAAATATAGAAATAAACGTGCAATATACGCAAGTCTGCCCTACTATTTACCCATAGTTTGAGTGAGAATCGGTAGAATCATATCTTTCCCCAAAATATTAGAGCTATGTCAAATGCCCCTTCCAGGATTTGACCTGGCAAAAATCTTAAGAAATTACTCGAAAAATATAGAAATAAACGTGCAATATACGCAAGTCTGCCCTACTATTTACCCATAGTTTGAGTGAGAATCGGTAGAATCATATCTTTCCCCAAATATTAGAGCTATGTCAAATGCCCCTTCCAGGATTTGACCTGGGCAAAATCTTAAGAAATTACTCGAAAATATAGAAATAAACGTGCAATATACGCAAGTCTGCCCTACTATTTACCCATAGTTTGAGTGAGAATCGGTAGAATCATATCTTTCCCCAAAATATTAGAGCTATGTCAAATGCCCCTTCCAGGATTTGACCTGGGCAAAAATCTTAAGAAATTACTCGAAAAATATAGAAATAAACGTGCAATATACGCAAGTCTGCCCTACTATTTACCCATAGTTTGAGTGAGAATCGGTAGAATCATATCTTTCCCCAAAATATTAGAGCTATGTCAAATGCCCCTTCCAGGATTTGACCTGGGCAAAAATCTTAAGAAATTACTCGAAAAATATAGAAATAAACGTGCAATATACGCAAGTCTGCCCTACTATTTACCCATAGTTTGAGTGAGAATCGGTAGAATCATATCTTTCCCCAAAATATTAGAGCTATGTCAAATGCCCCTTCCAGGATTTGACCTGGGCAAAAATCTTAAGAAATTACTCGAAAAATATAGAAATAAACGTGCAATATACGCAAGTCTGCCCTACTATTTACCCATAGTTTGAGTGAGAATCGGTAGAATCATATCTTTCCCCAAAATATTAGAGCTATGTCAAATGCCCCTTCCAGGATTTGACCTGGGCAAAAATCTTAAGAAATTACTCGAAAAATATAGAAATAAACGTGCAATATACGCAAGTCTGCCCTACTATTTACCCATAGTTTGAGTGAGAATCGGTAGAATCATATCTTTCCCCAAAATATTAGAGCTATGTCAAATGCCCCTTCCAGGATTTGACCTGGGCAAAAATCTTAAGAAATTACTCGAAAAATATAGAAATAAACGTGCAATATACGCAAGTCTGCCCTACTATTTACCCATAGTTTGAGTGAGAATCGGTAGAATCATATCTTTCCCCAAAATATTAGAGCTATGTCAAATGCCCCTTCCAGGATTTGACCTGGGCAAAAATCTTAAGAAATTACTCGAAAAATATAGAAATAAACGTGCAATATACGCAAGTCTGCCCTACTATTTACCCATAGTTTGAGTGAGAATCGGTAGAATCATATCTTTCCCCAAAATATTAGAGCTATGTCAAATGCCCCTTCCAGGATTTGACCTGGGCAAAAATCTTAAGAAATTACTCGAAAAATATAGAAATAAACGTGCAATATACGCAAGTCTGCCCTACTATTTACCCATAGTTTGAGTGAGAATCGGTAGAATCATATCTTTCCCCAAAATATTAGAGCTATGTCAAATGCCCCTTCCAGGATTTGACCTGGGCAAAAATCTTAAGAAATTACTCGAAAAATATAGAAATAAACGTGCAATATACGCAAGTCTGCCCTACTATTTACCCATAGTTTGAGTGAGAATCGGTAGAATCATATCTTTCCCCAAAATATTAGAGCTATGTCAAATGCCCCTTCCAGGATTTGACCTGGCAAAAATCTTAAGAAATTACTCGAAAAATATAGAAATAAACGTGCAATATACGCAAGTCTGCCCTACTATTTACCCATAGTTTGAGTGAGAATCGGTAGAATCATATCTTTCCCCAAAATATTAGAGCTATGTCAAATGCCCCTTCCAGGATTTGACCTGGGCAAAAATCTTAAGAAATTACTCGAAAAATATAGAAATAAACGTGCAATATACGCAAGTCTGCCCTACTATTTACCCATAGTTTGAGTGAGAATCGGTAGAATCATATCTTTCCCCAAAATATTAGAGCTATGTCAAATGCCCCTTCCAGGATTTGACCTGGGCAAAAATCTTAAGAAATTACTCGAAAAATATAGAAATAAACGTGCAATATACGCAAGTCTGCCCTACTATTTACCCATAGTTTGAGTGAGAATCGGTAGAATCATATCTTTCCCCAAAATATTAGAGCTATGTCAAATGCCCCTTCCAGGATTTGACCTGGGCAAAAATCTTAAGAAATTACTCGAAAAATATAGAAATAAACGTGCAATATACGCAAGTCTGCCCTACTATTTACCCATAGTTTGAGTGAGAATCGGTAGAATCATATCTTTCCCCAAAATATTAGAGCTATGTCAAATGCCCCTTCCAGGATTTGACCTGGCAAAAATCTTAAGAAATTACTCGAAAAATATAGAAATAAACGTGCAATATACGCAAGTCTGCCCTACTATTTACCCATAGTTTGAGTGAGAATCGGTAGAATCATATCTTTCCCCAAAATATTAGAGCTATGTCAAATGCCCCTTCCAGGATTTGACCTGGCAAAAATCTTAAGAAATTACTCGAAAAAATATAGAAATAAACGTGCAATATACGCAAGTCTGCCCTACTATTTACCCATAGTTTGAGTGAGAATCGGTAGAATCATATCTTTCCCCAAAATATTAGAGCTATGTCAAATGCCCCTTCCAGGATTTGACCTGGCAAAAATCTTAAGAAATTACTCGAAAAATATAGAAATAAACGTGCAATATACGCAAGTCTGCCCTACTATTTACCCATAGTTTGAGTGAGAATCGGTAGAATCATATCTTTCCCCAAAATATTAGAGCTATGTCAAATGCCCCTTCCAGGATTTGACCTGGGCAAAAATCTTAAGAAATTACTCGAAAAATATAGAAATAAACGTGCAATATACGCAAGTCTGCCCTACTATTTACCCATAGTTTGAGTGAGAATCGGTAGAATCATATCTTTCCCCAAAATATTAGAGCTATGTCAAATGCCCCTTCCAGGATTTGACCTAGGCAAAAATCTTAAGAAATTACTCGAAAAATATAGAAATAAACGTGCAATATACGCAAGTCTGCCCTACTATTTACCCATAGTTTGAGTGAGAATCGGTAGAATCATATCTTTCCCCAAAATATTAGAGCTATGTCAAATGCCCCTTCCAGGATTTGACCTGGGCAAAAATCTTAAGAAATTACTCGAAAAAATATAGAAATAAACGTGCAATATACGCAAGTCTGCCCTACTATTTACCCATAGTTTGAGTGAGAATCGGTAGAATCATATCTTTCCCCAAAATATTAGAGCTATGTCAAATGCCCCTTCCAGGATTTGACCTAGGCAAAAATCTTAAGAAATTACTCGAAAAATATAGAAATAAACGTGCAATATACGCAAGTCTGCCCTACTATTTACCCATAGTTTGAGTGAGAATCGGTAGAATCATATCTTTCCCCAAAATATTAGAGCTATGTCAAATGCCCCTTCCAGGATTTGACCTGGGCAAAAATCTTAAGAAATTACTCGAAAAATATAGAAATAAACGTGCAATATACGCAAGTCTGCCCTACTATTTACCCATAGTTTGAGTGAGAATCGGTAGAATCATATCTTTCCCCAAAATATTAGAGCTATGTCAAATGCCCCTTCCAGGATTTGACCTAGGCAAAAATCTTAAGAAATTACTCGAAAAATATAGAAATAAACGTGCAATTCCTCAACCTAGAGGCATGAGATCATTTCCAACGAGTTGACGTGACATTAAAAACAATCAATCAATCAATCAATCAATCAATCGATTATGATATTTTTATATACAACCGGGAATATACAAATCAATAAAGATGCAGAAAACAGGCATTTTATTTGGAACCATCGCCTATTATTAGGTGTTATAACCACCTTTATATATATATATATGAGAATGATTCCATCTGTTTTGTCTGTCTGTATGTCTGTCTGTCTGTTTGCACAAAAAACGAACATTTTATAAAGGAAAACTGATAGAAACCAGTAAAGACCAAAGTTCAATAAAATCCAACCTATATTTGTCTGAGATTAACAACAGTTTACCCCTCATTTTCCATAAGAAAACTAAATAATAATATAATAACGGTGCAAATCAATGTTACAGTAAAATATTAATTATAAAATTGATTAAAAATAAAACAAATTAATAAACGATAAAACACAAGAAAAGGGAAAGAAAAGACAAATTAAAAAAAGAAATAAAAATAAGAAAATAAAAATAAACAACTCAAACAAACAAGAATACAATTTAATATAGATTAAAAAATTATTTTTTAACTTTCCAACGCCGTGGCAGAGACGGGTCGTTCTGCTAGTTTATTTTGAGAATTTTAAAATTCTAAAAAACTAAAAACACCGATAATTATAGCAGTCACTTTATTAACACTGCTTAATCAATTACATTTCAACAATGTTTATTTCAAAAATAACGAAGCAGTTATCATTGTCAGCAAATGGTATTAACTACACCAAATAAAATAAATAATATTGTCAAAGGGGAAAATTATGGAATTAGCAAAGGTTTTTCACTTATTGTTTTTTTAGCAGTACATAAACTAATTACAGATAAGACACAAAACATTTTTATCTATTAACCGAAAGACACTGATTAGATTAAACTATCTCAACGTATTTAAATTAATGGTGTTTTTTTTTCCCAGACATTGTGAGAGGAAAATATTATGAAATAACCCAGCACTGAGAAAATATTTATGGAATTCATTGAGCAAAGATTTGAATTAAGACTTAGCTGCCCTTTATTATTAAAAAGAAATCTATCAAAACAATTTTCATCAACAGGTCGTACTGACATGGATTCCCATGACTCTCTCGCCCTTTCTTTCACCACCCGTTCCCTTTTCATTTCCCAAAGAAGGATAAGTCACATTATCAAAACCCTCCATGTGTACCAACAGGGGTTGTATAACTCCGGGGCAATGAAGACGGAGATGTCAAACTCTATACGAAAAGAAACATGCTGCTTCCATAATTATTTAGTAATATTGTACGGCTCATCACTGGATATCAGATTTAAGAGGAAGTAGAGAGTATTATACGGCCAATACAAAATGTGTAGCATTGAAAACCATAGTTAGCAGCACGGGGGATATAAAGTTATATGTCTCAACTCTAAGGGTAGCGTCTATTGCTGGCTTAAAAAAGAAAAGATAACGAAAGATAAACATATCTAAAAAGCAAAGCACTTTTGTTATGTTTTTACATAAAGATAAAATACGGAGCACTGAAATGATAAAACAAGACCAAATTGTTGGAAATTAACAAGGTTTTATTTAACACGGGATAAAGAAATGCTTCTACCCTAAAAGTGACTTAACTAGCTCACATGTTTTGGAAGACTGAATGATAATGCAAGACCAAATTGTTGGAAAATTAACAACGTTTTATTTAACACAGGGTATAGAATGCTTCTACCCTAAAAGTGATTTAACTAGCTCAACTGGTACGAAACCCAACCTGCCATGGTGGAAACCCTACTTCCGGCTTCATATAGATCCCCTAGGAGGTATACACTCAGTGTTTTCTAAACTTTACTGATAGGGTGTATATCCTACAGATCTGGTGTGTTTATATCTAAAATTCTTGTGTATTGGTTTCTTAAGTCTTATTTCAAATTTTCATCTTAGATTTTCAATCAGATTTAGATCCGGATTATTGGCGGGCCATGCCATTGATTTTATATCCGTTTCCTTAAAAAAAAGCTTTAATTATATTTGTTTTGTGATAAGATGAACGGTTTTGCTTAAAAGTTACTTTTATCATCAATGAAAAAAATACGCTTGTTCTTTAAATAACATTTAACTTCATCTAATGAAATAATTAAGAAAGAAGAAAGAATGTTTCAGAAATAAAGAATAAACACAAAGAAAAGAATGAAGATGATAAATAAGCAGACATAGAAAAAGAATGATATAATAAAGTTAAGAATTAAATAAAAGAAAGAGAAAGAAAGAAAAGAGAAAAAGAATGTGAAAATAAACAAAAATTAAAGAATTAAAAGAATTTAAGAAAAAAGACATATCAAGTAATAAAATGAAAAGTATAAAGAAAAAGTCGCAAAAAAGGCAAGAAATAATAAGTAAAGAAAAAAAAGATAATTGAGAAAGATTTAAAGATGAAAAATGAAACAAAAGAATAAGTAGAGATAGAAAGAGAAATAAATGATTAAAAAAGTAGAAAGAAAGAAAGAAAGAAAGAAAGATAGAAAGCTTGAAAACAGAGAAGAACAAATAACGCTGTGAAAAAAGTTTGTGCAAAAAGAAAGAAAGAAAGAAGAAAAGAACGAAAGAAAGAAAAAGGAAAGAAGGAAGAAGGAATAGGGAAAAATGAAGAAACATGATAAAAAAGAGAGAATAAGCAAAGAAAATAGAGCGGGTAAAAATATAAAGACAAATGAAAGAAATAGAAAGGAAAGAAAGGAAAATAATGAAAGAAAAAAAAAAGAAAGAAAGAAAGAAAGAAAAAAATTGAGAAAGTCATTTATAAAAAATAACATCGTAACCGACATAAAATGGAGACAGAAATAAAAATCGCAACTGACATTTTTTTAGTGTATTTTTTAGTATTTTTCATGAAGTGTCATATATAATTGTAAGACATTTTTGCTTAAATAAGATTTATGAAGTACAGATGTCTGCAAAAAGTTGGCTTTTTTGTACCGACAAATTCTACGCCATAATTTTCAACTGGTTGTGTAGCTTTGTGACTCAGACTAACATCCAGTTGGTTTGTTGATAGAGCTTTTTAGATTAAAATTATTCTAAAATTGTATTTTTTTATATTCGTGGCTTAACCGTTATACGTAGGCAGAGTGTCCTATTGTTGGTGTCATGGTGGCGAATGGTCTAATGGCTAGAGTAATAGGAAATGGTCTTGTTAACCCGAGTTCCATTCCTGTACGAAGCTGTTTGAATTTCACATAGCGCTAATACCCTTGGGAAAGGTATGAATCCAATTCTCCCTCCAGCTATGGGTAAATAGCAGGGCAGACTGGGCTAGGTAACCATTCTAAGAGAAGGAAAACTCTGAATTCAAACCTGTTAAACTCCGCTTAAGAAATTGACTTGTTTCGAATCCTGCTCGTGTGGAGGGGTTGGTAAATATATATATTGTCAGTATCAGTCGGACAGTGAGGGTGTCTATCTTCTTTTCGCTAGTCCTAACCCGGGGAGATTTAGTTGCGTTAGTTGAGGTAGAATATCACACCTACCAGCTCCCCACTTTACCTCACAACTCGAAATGATGCTACTCTTGTGCTGAGTTGATGAGAGCCAGTATCGTAGCCGGAATCTTGTGGTCCTGAGACGAATGTTCTACCGACTGAGTTAAACGGGAATAACTGGGACTCTGGAAAAAACACGGTTATTGCTATAATCAACCTGTAGTACCTGTCTCTTCTATGTCCATCTGTTTTGCTTATTCTCTTGGTCCAACGTTACTATTTCACACTCTTTCTATCTATTAGATTTTGGAATTTTTAAATCCCGGGCAAAACTACGTAGCTCTACTTGGTTTGTATATAAAATCAGCATTATGTATTTGTTTATTTTTCGGTGAAATGTCCGGCAATAAAATGGCCGTTTGGCGAAATGTCCTTTCGGTCAAATATATGTCGGCCAAATGTCCGGCCTCGACCAGATTACCAGTTAATCGTTGATTAACCTGATCGATCACTTAGCAGATTCGGTAAACAAGAAACGGCATGTGTGTTCAACCAAGAAAGAGCTTAGTAAATAAGGAGAGAAATACAAAAAATCGATTCTTTACAATAGAGATGGACACATCGAGGTTTTTTTTTACTGATCTTATCATTTACCGTTTATGTTTCAGTTAATAGGAATTAAAGTTAATCTGTCATTTACTAAAAACAAATGACGACATCTTCCATAATTAACGTTTACAATAATATTGATTAATGACATTTTTTATCAACAAATTCCGTCTGTGTGCTGAAGAAAAGTCTAATGCTAATATAGTCCTGCAAGTTCAGCCAGGTGAAACTGCAGATATTTGTTTGTGTATTTAATGTAAGATGGACGTAAATGCATATATTTTCTTCTGGAAAAAAATCCCTTTTTATGTAAGAAATAATAACACAATTAAAACCCTCAAGGTTTCATCTTTTTCTTTTTCAATATTACCGAGAAATTCTTATAAATAATCAATACCTTTTATAAACTTTTGCTACAGGCCCATAGTGTAATGGTTACCATTGTAGGAAATGGACACTAAAAATCGACTTCAAATCCTGGATGAGGCGGTTTTCATTTCACATAGTGCTAATTCTTTTGAAAAAAGATATGAACCCAACTATTCTCCCTCCAGCTATATAGAACCTTTAAACAAAAGAGATTTTTTACATTTCCTAGAAGGGTATTATTCAGTAAAAAAGGACACTGTACATTAAAAAAGAACATTATATAGTATTGCTTATAATAAAAAAATCAAGCGTAGATATTTGTAACTAAAAATAAAAAATACAGAAAAGATTATGTGTGTATCTTTATTCAAACTGCTACTTAATATATTTTTAATTGCAGTGTTTTATTATTGCAGAGTTTGTTAATAAGTAACACCTAATAGCGAGTGAAATAATGACGAACATATAAGTGACATTCCCCAGAGGACACCTACGCACAGACAAACCAGTGTTGACTAAGCAGCCCCCAAAATGGCATACAGCACCTATGTTCGGACATGGAATACCGTGCTAAGGACTTACCAGGAATGATGAAAGTGGTGTGTGAGAGAGAGAGAGAGAGAGAGAGAGAGAGAGAGAGAGAGAGAGAGAAGAGTCATGGAAATCTGTTTTCACAGCAGGCCTGATGATGATGATGATGATGATGATTAACATCCAGGCATTTTTGGATCTGGAGAAAATTATTTTCTTTAAAAAAGTAATTTATGAAAAGAGTAGAACTCTCAGAGTAATTTTAATTAACAAGAAGAGAGAGCCTTTGATTTCCTTCTCCTAGACTGATTGCCTAACCATGGTTAAAGAGCCCAGTCTACCCTACCAGTTACTCACAAATGGAAGGAGAATAGTTCAATTTGTACCTTTCCCAAGGGTATTAGCACCACGTTTAATGCAAACATGTGCTTCCAGGATTTGAATTCATTGTTGGCTTATTTATGGGCAATACTGTATAAAAGTCTAATCAATTTCAGTCAGTGTATATTGTTAAGGAAAATCTGAGATGGAAATGTTTTTTTTAACTGATATGCACGATTCCCTGTCACGCAAAATATACGACGCTTCTTGCTGTGACAATTTATACCAAATCATTCGATTACCTGACACGCAATGCCCCCCGCTGTGTCAAAGCGGACCACCACTGCGGAGTCTTCGAATCGCCCGGTTCAGCCGAGGAGTCGTATTACCTAGCCGCCCTGGAGTTTTATGTGACTTTGAGGAGTAAGCATCATAATAAAGCTTTAATATCATTGAGAAATATACTCATATCTATCATTTGCAATAGCACAGATCGTCATCCCTTGAGATTTTTATGTGACAACCAAACGTCTGAGTAATTCATCAACTTTGGCAACGGTTTGTCATTGTGATAACTTAAGAGAAATGCCGCAGACAATATGAAGAATATTTGTCTGTATTGAATTCTTGTTGCTATATTTCATTAGGAATTAGTATCCTATATACTTGTGTGATGAACGACTTTTAAAGACAAGTTTTTCACCAAATTGACAAAGGATTGTTCATTACACGATTATAGTACTATCCGGTACCAGGAAGGTCGAAGAAGGGAAGGAGAGTTCTTTTGATAAGAAAGTTCTTCAGAGAGAGAGAGATATTGGAGAGAGAAAGAGGGAGAGAGAGAGAAAAAGAGAGAGAGAAAGAGAAAGAGAAAGAGAGGAGAAGAGAAGAGAGGAGAGAGAGAGAGAGAGAAAGAGAGAGAGATTAGACTTACATGGTGAGGAGATCTTATTTCTTTCTTGTTGATCCTTCTACCATCTTCGGCTGCCAACTTGTTGGGTTTTGCTTGTTTAAATTAAATGAATTACAAAGACATATTTTTGTTACTTGATCACGGGGGAGACCAGGCCTCAGCCTGTCTTAACCCTTCGCCAGCCAGGCTGAATCTCTCAAACTATCACCTCTCCCCTTTCTCCCCTTCGCCACGTCATTCCTCCTCCTATCAAAAACAATGCCATGCGTCTCCTCGGAAATCATGCCTCAAACTTTTCCGCTACCTATCACGCCATCACTCAAACTTTCCCCTAACTAATGACTCAAACCACCATCATGGTTCAACCTAATTAGTTATTGTGTCATACGATATATGTTTTTCCAAACCTTGTTTCCAGGTCTAATCTTGTCGTATCTTCGATCCAAATTGTTTTGGCAAAGCCTATACCGAAAGAAAAAGTTATTAGGTAACACAATAAATCTTTTATTTACAATTATTTACCCTAGCCATGGTTTAAATATTACCACTACTATTCTTCTACAAGGATAGCTTTGGTATTAAATAACCCACAAATTGTGACTTGCCATTGAACAAAGAAACCAAATCAAACAGTTATTCATCATTTATAACATCTGTACAAATTCAGTATAAGTAGTGGGGTTTTAGAATGTTTGGAATATCCAGGAAAACACGGTAAGCTACACCAAGATCTAGAATGCATTGTTTAATTACGGTGTTGGATTGATTTTGATATTTCAATTCTCTTTCTAAATTTGATAACCAATAAAAATATTCATAAACTAACTCCAACAACAGCCTAAAAAATAATCAGGTTTATGATCCAAATTTAAAGAGAAACATTCTTGATAATTTTATAAATTAGTGTTTAAAAGATCCCCCCCACACACATACCATCACCGCCAAGCTTTCTATTAACTTCATTGAGTTCTTTATATAACTTATATCTTGATTTTGATCTTTTTACATTAGTTTTGAAAGTCTAAAAGTTTGCATGTTTTCTATTTATATTATTATTATAATAGAATAGAATTTGGTTTCTTAGCTTAATGATATATCAACCTTTGTGGGTTATTAATGCCAAACCCATTGTTTTAGAAAGGAAACGTGTGTTACTATTCATTACATAGCGGAGGGGATAAGCTGTTGAAAATACTGACGTCTTATCTCGATCAAATCTGGCTCTTTTTTTTAAATGTTTGTTCCCTAATATTGAACCCTACTGCATATTTTAGTCATACACTGAGATAAGTTTAGTTTTGTTTCTTTGTTTAATGACATATCAATCTTCATGGGTCATTTAATGCCACCATTATAAAAAGAACAGTAGTCTCACCACATTGAGATGAGAAGTTACCCTAGTGTAATAGATGTTTGGGTCTTGAATTCTTGTGACAAAACACGTTTTATTTTATTTTGTAAAACATTTTTGACAAGTTGCGAATCTCTGGGAGATTTCTCCGTGTAGAATTGGAATTTTAAAAAAGGAAGGTATCTACTGGAACTGATTGAATTGAAATGCATTTCGTGCAAGAAAAAATGAGGCGTGCACCCAATCTCAAAAAGGGATCTGAGTGCATATTACCTCAAGTTACTTCAGTTAATGTAAAGAGTTTCATTACATTCGTGACAATATAATCTATTCATATTCATATAAATTTCAAACATCATTATTCAATTGTTGTATTCTGCTTCTTATGATCTTTAATCATAATTCTATTATCTTTTATCATCTATCGGGTGTTATTCTTTCGCAGTTCTTTTTCAATTGGGGGTGTCTCTTTATTCATATAGGGATGGGGTCGCTTCTTTCATAGATGTTTTCTGCTTCTCTGTGAGCCCCATCTTATCTAGATTTTATTCATAGAACCAACACAGAAGCATTTTATTATCCCGAATCGCTTATTTCCTAATAAATTACTTGCCGATTCGTGCGCACATGGAGCAAAGGCACATGTCTACGTCTGCCTGAATGGGGCACTCACTTCCCCACTTACTAAATTCTTTCTATTTTCTAGTCACCTGATTCGTGACTCTCTAGGATAATGAGAGCCGCACTTCAGGAACCTCGGAGTAAACTATCAATCTATATGACCATAGTATTTTTCTATTTGGTTTATCCATTCGTTTTTCAACAAATCAGTCAAAATTTTTTCCTTGTCTCCAACGACCTTACGTCATATTTTCAGCTTAAATGGTATTCAGTCTCAAAAGAACGATTCCGGTTTTATTCCCACAGATTCTTTGACAGATTGTCCTAGAATGTGTTGGATCGAAAAGGCGTGGGGATGAGGAGCGAAATAAATGATTGTGTTTACGTACCGGCGTCACGGTAACCATAATAGATTATATTTGTTACGTCTTTACTCTGGTCTATCCTTCCGGCCGTCTTCTGATCGTCTAGTCTTTCTGTCTTCTATCTTCTAATGGTCTCGTCTGGTCTTTCTCATCTGGGGATTCCGTGTCTGGTTTTCTGCTGGGGGATCATTTCTTATCAGAAAGCCTTGTGTCATTTGTTAGCTTTTAGTAAAATAACAAGAACTTCGATTTACCTTTGATGTTATTTTATTCTGGAACCCCAGGACCAGACAACTGCGCGCGGAGAAGTCACATCTCTTGCTAGCTTCTAATCTCTGCAAGCTGAACTAACTGCAACTAACTACTAGTACATTGCGACTGGTTTAGTATGATTGGTCCAACCGGAAATGGGCTTATGTTCTAATCGTCTTTTCTATCCGAAGAGCGCGCGAACTTCCACTATCTGTTAATAGTCTGTACTCACTCTTCAGCCGGTATCCATCGGAAGTCAATAGGTCCACTTTTGTCTGATTCTGAAGCTAAAAAAACGGGTAAGTCTTAAGAGGTTCCAAAGACAGATGTAGTAGCGTTTTGGTGTTGCTCTTATCACGTGAGGATTTTTTGTTGTGATCATTAAAGGATAATGACTATGTTCATTTTGCTATAATATTGTAAGTGATGAGAGCTCATGAGTAATGAAGATCTTTTGAAGGAATGTGGAGGTAACTAGGGTCTATGACGCCTAGCTTAATACGCGTTTCAGCTAGCATTCCTTGTTCGAAATTGATGGGAAAATGTTATTATTGAATTATCCTTCGATTAAAGTGTATATGTGTGTTTTTAATAGTGAGATTCTTTGTTAGTAAGTTTATCCTTTTAGTGATAAAAGTTGCCGCTTTCAAATATATTGGACCTTTGTAGATGTCTTGATTTGTAGCTGGTTCCTCAAATGAAATATAAGAGGAGCTATTTCGCTTGTTAGTTTGCAATGATGGTGTGCTAGTTTAAGCAGTTTGTTTTTGTTATGTCAGCTGGGAGGAACAGTCTATAGACTTATAATAAGTTGCACGACCGCTTATACTTAAGTAGACACGCTGTTCAGCGTGTCGCTACATCTGTGAAGTGTTTTGGAATGCTGTTTATCAGTTTAATCCAGTGAGATCGCTTCTTAGATTGTTCACGAAATTAGTCTGTATCAAGTACTAAATTGAAATAATTCCACAGCTTTGACATGAAATACGTTTGGACAGTTCTTGAACATCTACATGTTTTGGAATTGGTGATGCCAGAAAATTACTTTATCACTGAAACACTTAATAAGATAATTTAGCCTAAGTTGGAAGAGTGAGACAAGTTTTATTTTAATTTATATTAGATGTTCGACATGAATGTAAGATATTTGTGAGTCTCTTTTGTGAAGTAAAACTATGCTTAATTTTTTTGAGTTCCATCGAGTCTGTATAGACTATGTGAACGCTTATGAGACTCTCATCGAAGATCTATCATTGATTGAGATGAGTTCAGCAATAGTGGAGAATAGGATGGTCTAGTTGTAATTAAATTAGATATATTTGAGTTCATTAGGTGTTCACTCTGAAGTGGCAGATAGCGTTCTATAACTAATTACTTGTTAAGTTATTTGCGTATATAAGTACATTATAAACACGAAGCAAAACTATTATGTTGTGCGGGGGTCATGGCGCATATCGTGATTTGTATATTATTCACCACTAGTGGCAGCATAGTGTATAAGGTCCACTTCATGTCGTACTTGAGTTGGTTTGAAGTAGAAAACTATGATGTGCAATATATCGGTTAACACATATTACAGCACAGGCCACGGTACAGGACGTCGGTGGGTATAAAATATGTATGTTAAAATATCAATGATATGTGAATGCAGATTAAATATTATTAATATATAGATAATATTATATTTATATATATATGTTGTACGATGTGTATGTGTGTGTTGTGTGGTGTGTGGTGTGTGTGTTATTTTTTTGATATTATTGGCCACAGAGTGTGTAAGCCAGAGAAATGTCTTTGATCTTAAGTCACATAGGCATTTTTAGTAATTCAAATGTTAGATATTTTATTACGGGTCATAAATGTATTGTCTATTTCGATTAATCTCTCTCTCTCTCTCTCTCTCTCTCTCTCTACTCTCTCTCTCTCTCTTTCTCTCTCTCTCTCTCGCAAACACACACTCACACTCATTGGTGTCAACCGCCTTTATTTTTATTTTTTCTCACTTTCAATCTTCTTTTCTTTCTTTTGTTCTTTTCTTTATTTCCTTCTTTCTTTCTTTCTTTTCGCACACACATTCCTTCACACCGTTTCTTTGTTTTTTCTTTGTTTCCCAAGTTTTCTTTCTTTCTTTCTTTCTTTCTTTTCTTTCTTTCTTCAGCTCAAGTTTTCTTTTCTTTATTCTGTGCTTTCTTTCATTCTTTCCATTCATTTCACATACCCTTTCCTTTTTCTTTTTTTCTTTTTTCTTACTTCTTTCTTTTATCTTTCTTTCTGTTACGCTCTTTCTAAATTTAGATCTATCTATCTATCTCTCTATCTATATATATATCAACTCTAATTACCTGAAAGGATTTCAGTCGATTCATGCCCCAGTGTTCTCCGTTTGTCAATACAACTCTGTCATTTCAAACAAACAAAAATGCCAAATTATAAACACAAATTACATGCGACGTTTTTGACGGGTACTATGCAATTCTATCTCTCTAAATATCTCATATCTCTTTTCTCTTCTGAACATAAACTCTTCTTGTGATTACTTGTTGTAGCGATTTAATGATGAATTAAAAACACCGATATTTGCTGGCACGCACCGTAAAAGTTCGTGTCGCGATGAAGTCCAAGTAAATAATTAGAAATCTTTTACTTGGGGCATTTTCGAATTGAAAGCTGCCAACTGAATTGATCGGTGATGATCATTCTTCTGGCCTTCCTCTTAGACGTGCCGAAACGCGCGAAAATTGCTTTTCGTGACCTCACCTCAAACAGGACCGTACTTAGTTGGTCTGGGATTGATGTCTTTTCATTTCAAACCGGAAACCCAACTTTGCCCATAGGTTGACTTGCGTATGGAAAGCTTTTCCCGCCTCAAAATTAACCGGGAGATTTTGAAGTAGCCATTATACTGTACGTTTTTTATTCTTAATATAATGATTAGTTTCATGTAGTCGTTTTGTTTGTTTAGTGTTTGTCAATGTGTGAATTGGTTGAGTGATATTTCTTCTTTTTTCTTTGTTACGCCAATATTCTTGGCTGATTCCTTCTTTAACCTGTAATTTCAAGACTTTTCTGTTCGGCCTATAAAGCTTTGGCCTTTCGTAATTTAAAGAAGATTCATTATCAGTCTTGAAAATTTCCAAATTATTGATCTCATTCTTTTGTTGCTATTTTTTGTAACGCATTTTTTAAAATTATACGTTTGCTGATCTATTTATCCCAAGGTTTCTCAAAGTGATCTACATATCCTCTGGGGTCTATACAAAAAACTCAGAGGGTCTGTAAGTAATTCGGGGTCTACAAAGGGTCTATGGAATCTACTGAGCCTTCTTAGTTATTAGAAAAAATAATTCTGCAGGGATCTTGTAGAACAAACTGATGTTGATATATTTTCAATATTTATTAAAAGTTTCAGCTTCACCCATCACATTAGGAAATGTACTCTCTTGGTAAGGTATTAAGTTAGTATTAGATATTTGCAGCTCTTTTTTACATGTTATCCTTGCTTTAATGTTTATTTTACGGTTATCTTACAATTAATCGTTTTACATAATTTTTTGTGCAGAATTCATTAATTACATAATTGGTTGCAACAAAACAACTGCAAAGTGGACTGGGGTATATAAGGAGAATGTCCATGATAGGTCCATCACATTTTGGCAGGGGTCTACAGACATACAAGTTTGGGAACCACCCCTGATTTAACCTAGAGATGCGACCCTAACTGGTACTACCACTCCAGCTCAAGATGGGTCTGGGAGTAATGGCAATGATTAGCTACTCCACACTCTCCAGAGATCCAGAACATGGATTTTACCACTATATGAAGTTTAACGTCATACCCAGGAACAAGGAAGAGCCTCGGCCACCGCCTTTATGATAAAAAGGGTTGTTTTTCATTAGAGCAATATATGCTTAGGACAATCATATAGGTGCAAGGGCTGGACGTGACCAGACAATTGACCGGATGGGGTTACTTTGACTGCCCGTCTAGCCTGAAATGAAATTTTGCATGTCAATGGACTGCCCAGCAACAAGGGTTTCACCCTTAAGCATCAAAACCCTGATGAAAGAAATTAAAAATTCTAAGTTCTTTAAAATATGCTTTATTTGTTATAGACAGTAGATTCCTTTTCTTTTACGCTGGATTTCCGTATATCATTTCATAGGACACACACACACGCACGTACGCACGCATATATATATATATATATTATATATATATGTATATATATATATATATATATATAATTCGAACCTCTCTGCTCGAGTAAAATGTGACAAATGGTCAGTTTCTTTAAGCGAAGTTTAACTGGAATTGAATTACAATTTGTTCTTCTCCTAAGACTAGGTGCCATTTCCGACCTACTATTTACCCATAAAATGGAGTGAGAATAATTTTGATACATACCCTTCCCAAGGTATTAATGATATGAAATATGCATACAACCTCGTCTAGGATTTGAAATTCAGGTTGCCACATTCATTTCCCCCCGTGATAAACATTACATCACATTCGTTTAAAAAATAAATTGTGGGAAATTATGAGAAGTTCATCTACTTCAAACATTTCTGTAAAATTCAATTTAGAATGTTATGATGAAAATTAATTCGCAATATAAAGAAAAACTTCGCCGAAAATTAATAATGAAAATATTTCCTCTCACGGAAACGAACATAAAGTAATAATCTATTATAATATTAAATCACTGTGTCCGTTTCGAACGGACTTATTGGTTAAAAACGAAATTATTTAGCCAAAACTTTTTAATAATTGCCCGGCCATTAAAGTAAAATTGGTTTTAAGTTGATTCACCAAACCGGGAGCCAAGTTATGGGTACTTTTTTGGGTATCCTAAACTTTAAAAATAGTTTAGACCAAACAACATCATTACAATTATCTCCATTAACGATTCACTCTGGCTGTTTTCCATTTTCTTATTGCAATAACCATTTCATAGCTCCTCCACCTATAGGTAAATATTTATCAAACCTTTAAAAATAAATTAGAATTTTAAGTTCTCTTTCCAACTTTATAAAATTATTCTCTACTATTACAGAAATGTAGTTTTATCTTTCTTTTTATTGGCTGCCTTCCATATATTCCAGTCGGTAGAGCATTCAACATAGGAATGTTATGGTTTCATTGTGCTCGAATCTTATCCCTCACCAATTCGGCACCGGCTTGGATGATCTGGATCTGAGCGTTAAATTGGGGAGACTGACGTAAGGTGCGGCACCCCACTTTAGACTCACGGCTGGAATATATGTGGTTTAGCATTAGTGAAAAGAAGATAGACTTCCTCGTTTTTTCGACTGATACCAAACAAAAGCCAATCAAGACAACTTTACTTGTTACTTGATTCCCGTCTATTATCTTATTGGACATATTGCTCATTTGGAAAGTACAGGCCCAATCTTTTTATAGCTGATATTCGAAGAAAAATGAAAAAGACAGAAGGAAATAAGAAGAAAAAAAAATCGTCGTTCGTATTTTATCTCTGTGAAACCGGCTAGATTTCTAGTTATTAGTTATCCAGGGTTCAACAGATGTCTTTCGAACACCTCGAGAAAAACGGCAAAACAATCTGATGTGTATGAATCATAAGAGATTTAATGGCTAGTAATATCGATGTGTAAGTAACTTTCTGTGTGACAAATATATTTGGGCCGAACAGTATTTTCTCTTCATTTCATAGACTATCCAATCTTTTCTAACAATAATACTGAACATCTTTCTTGCAAGCGTCGAAATTATGAAGCTTTGGGAATGGCGTTGTCAGATTGTCATTAACGTTCGACCGTCCTCCTATCCTTCTACCCCTCTTTCACCTCCTCCTCCTGGAATCATAACACAAATGTCTATAGTCAGAGAAGTAATGAATAAACTCAATGCGATTTACTCTTTTTCTCTCTTGTTGCTCTTATATATATATATATAGTACGTATATATATACAATATATATATATATAGGGAGAGAGAGATAACAACGACAGAGAGAAACACAAAACACATTCCGTATATTGTCTGTTTCGATAATATATATATTATATATATATATATATATGTATATATATATATATATATATACGACGATCCACACTCACAAATACATGCATCCCATATATATATATATATATATATATTACTATATATATATATATATATATATATATATATATATATATATATGATATATATATATATACAAGGATTTTACAATTAAATAAGTGATTTCTCCCAATCGCCAAATTTAAAATTCAAAAATTACCTCAAAATGAATTTCCTATCATCTTGAAGATTCCTGAAAATGTTGAATTTAACAATCACAATATTTTAAGATTATGGGGAATCATTGTTTTTTTAATAGGGTTTTACAATTAACAGGATTCCTAAATTTCAATTCTTTCTTCCTTTTCTGCAATACTAATTTGCAAATTTAACATTGCCACAAAATATTATTTTCTGTTGACTTTCATAAAATGTTGAAATTTCTCAAAATCACAATATTTCAATTATGTAAATTTTATTTTAAAAAAGAAACCTTAGAATATATTAATATGCCTTTTCTTCATGGAAAAGTACAAAAAAAAGTTAAGAAAAATACTAAAAATAGAATTTGATGTCAATTTGGATTTTATCCAAAGGTTGAAATTTTCACCAACAACAAACAATATTTAAAATAAGTGTTTCAAATGAAATAATCCTTTTCCCAATTGAATATATAAATTAAACATGACCAAACAAGTGAATTTCATGTCAATTTTAAGGTTCATAGGAAAATTGTTGAAGAAATTTACAATCCCATATTTCAATTTAATGGAAATCATTGTTATTTTTTCAAGAGATTTTTTACAATTAATATAAAATTCTTTTCGGTCATCATAAATGACAACAAAAACTGTCACGAATGTATTTCCTATAATTTTGGGTCCTCGCAAAATTTTGAAGTTTCAACAATCATGATATTTAATTTTATTATAATAGTGATTTTACAATTAAATAAATAAGTCCATTTGCATCAAGTTCAAGAATGGAATCATTATTCTAAACATGGGTTTGCCTTAAATAAAACAGTAAGTCATTTTTTCATACTAATTTAAAAAAAATACATATTTCATGAAAATGCTACCAGAAGTTATTTTGTTAAACAGTGTTTATCAACAATATTGAAAACTAAACAATTACAAATATGAAATTAATTAAAAACAATGTGATTTCATCAGGGATTTTCAAATTAAATATATTGATATTCCATCATCTTGCCAATTTGAAATGTACAAACTAGAAAACTGTCACAGAAGCACTAGAGTTCTTTAATTTTGAAACTTTGCTAATGTTAATTAATCTCAGAATAGCGCGAGAAAAGTATAGTATAATTAAAATGACAAAAATTAAAAGAGAGTTCAATTATTTATAAAGCTTAGCTTTATTTACAAGGTCATAGATATAGGGCGGCAGTGAGATTGGAAACTCACTAACATGTGGTTCGAATCCAGCTTGCTAAACATTACATGAACACACGAGACAGCATAAATTGTGGGATATTTTCTTACATTTGTAAAAACAATCATAACACACAGAGAAGAGAGAGAGAGAGAAGAGAGAAGAAGAGAGAGAAGAGAGAGAAGAGAGAGAGAGAAGAGAGAGAGAGAGTGATTACTGTAACATTCCTTTTATTATTTGCAAGTGTATATGCCACTGTGCTATTGTTTTTCTGTGGGTTTAGTGTCATAGGCACCAACTATCTTTTTTTTTTAGACCTCTGCAAGGGATACAGTCTGCAATTGATTTTGGTTTGGACGGACAGGGTGTGCCATACCTATGGAATTAACTCTCCTCGCGACTATAACGGCACAATTCTAAAAACATGTTAGTCCACCGCTTCAAATTGAGAACATCCAGCCAAGAGACGATTCAAAATTCTCGATGAGTTTCCACGTAAAAGGAAGTCGTTTACATTGAAAACTTTTTTTCGCTCAATCACAAGACGGGACTTTTCCTTACCCAGACACAGGCACATATCCGGGATGTTGAAACTCCTGCCTCAATTTTATTCCCTCTTTCTTCGCAGGAACTTAGAAATTCTCTCTTGACCGTTAGATTCGAGTTTTAGACAATAGGAAGAAAATATGCTCTAAAAGGTCTGCACAATATCCTCAAAAATGACAAGTCTCGTTGGACCGTTATTTCAGATCCCCAAAAGAACAAAAGCAAAGAGAAAAAAACTCTGGAAAAGTTGCCACGTACAAGAGTCGTCAGGAGTGGCCTATATGTCCGGTATCAGTCAGGATTAGTGAGCGGTGTCTATCCACGCTTTTTTCCACGAGTTAGTTCAGGGAGAGTCATATAAGGACTGTTGCGTCCTCGCTCCGTTGAGGTAAGGTGGTCTGGATAGCGTCGCGACGTCGGTTGCGTGATGGCTCGTGATCAGTCGCGCGTATGCATAACCACACCGGAGAGTCTGAGCGGGTCTAGGCGGTGGTGGTGTGGTAGCGTAGCTTCTATTGGGATTCTAGCATGTCCGAGATGTTGCTCGCGTTTGAATGTGAAATCGCGTCGAGATGCTGCGCAGTGATCTATACTAGAGCTACTTAGGTCGACAGCTACGGGCTCGCAGAGTGGGCGAGCAGCTCTTAGGAAGGGTATAAGGGATAATAGAGATATACGATGAGAAAGGGGCAGCCGGTTGATATGGTCGTGAGGCTCACTGTGAGATACACTCCGCCGCCGCTCTCTCTCTCCTACCGAGCATTGCGAGGCTGTCTGTGGATTGTGTCTGCTCCTGACTTGGGCGATGCGGCTGGAGCGCGAGGCATCTGTGGAGGGTATACTGGAAAATTATGTCACAGGGCCGTGAAGATATGAAAAGAGGAGCAGTGGATCGTTGCTATAAGAGATCACATATCTCTCGCATTCCTTGCTCTTATCTGTGATGTTCGATGTCGCCTTTGCACACACATGACGATCAACCGAGCAGCCGTGATGTCGTCCCACACACACACATTATAGTAATGCGGTCGCCCATCCATCCAGATAAGATTCACTATACTTGATGGTATTTATAACGACATGTAAGAATTACGGCGCTCGGACGGCAGATTTGACACTCGATATTAAATAAATAAGCGCTGTTAGCTTAGGCCAACACACTCGGAAGTCGCGAGATTTTTTAAGTAATCAGGATGAGAGCAGTGTCAGTATGAGATTTAGTTAGAGAGTTGTTTATGCTATTTATGGCTCTCACTTTAGTCTCGAAGATATTGTATTTATGTGTGTTAGTCGTGATGTGGATTTTATGGTAGTTGTAATTTTTTGTCTTGTTAAACCCCACGTTTATGTTATTTTAATAGTGTTTGCTCGAAAATAGAATGATTATGCTATGTTATGTTGCATCTCGCCTGCGGAAAGGGAGCACTCGCTTGGACGAGATGTGCTATATCGTACAATAGTATATTGGACTTGTATAATGTTATAAATTGTACCACGTATATAGTAGCGCTCCTTCTCGTTAACGATGCGCATCGAGCCTGACGCTCTCGCTATTTTTGGGAAGGTGATGCGTACAATAGTGACGTGAGTACGTGAATATAGAGAGACGCTGTTGATTCGCATCACTCTACAACTGTCCATATACTGGATGAGTGTACACGCAATAGATGTACCTCGCTTCTTCTCTGTGGTTCTCTGATCTATGTTAATATTATGTGAAATGGCATAAGTCTGATATCCGTTGCACTCCACTCTCAGCTACTTGTCAAGGCCATCCTTTAGGAGGGTTCGAGATCGAGTACTGGGTTGCGATATATGTTGCATCTCAATGGATGGAGACGTGGAGTAAGTGTGATGTGCGCGCCATCTCGACGAGACACGCACGCTCATTTCATACGGACACTAGCGGCTGTAACGTATAGTGAGTTGACCTCGGTGGGCCGTTGAATCTCTCTCTCACTTACGTTTCCGGAACGCTGTTGCTAATGTGAGATTGCTGGTGGCCGACTGGAACCGTCATCACTAGAGAGATGACAGGTTATATGTAGGGTTCTTGTTGAGACACGCCGACATTGGCCTGTTGAGATGAATAGACGTATATGGTGTATACGCTTGCCAATAGACGAGAGATAGGCAGTTGGAGCTGTTCGAGTCTCCACTCTACGAGTCTAGTTCTGTGCTGTCCGGTATACAAGGTTGTACGAGTATAGAGCGAGCTCGTATTTGTGATTTTCGGAAACTCGCTTATTACAATTGCACAGGGTCTGCACTTAGCGTCACTACCCTATTAAAGCCTGTCATTACCCTGTGGAGACGAGTACTTAAATTAAGTGTAGTATATTAGTGTCGCAGGA
Organism: Doryteuthis pealeii; assembly: GCA_023376005.1. Taxonomy (NCBI): domain Eukaryota; kingdom Metazoa; phylum Mollusca; class Cephalopoda; order Myopsida; family Loliginidae; genus Doryteuthis; species Doryteuthis pealeii. Next base: position 127,838,594 of record CM042146.1, read on the forward strand.
ATTGACTCGTGCGACCAAGTTTCGAGAAGAGATTTGTGGACAAGTCTCGTTCTTGCATTTTCCAATTGCGCTAATTCCCTTAGGAAGATATGAATCTAACTACCCCCCTCTCTCGTCTCTAGTTTCTCATTCTCTCTCTCTCTCTGTTTTGTTCTCTGTCGTCTGTCTGTCTGTCTGTTTTGTCTTCTGTCCTCTCGTTGTCTGTCCTGTCTCTTTGATTCCCTAGCTATGGCGAAATAATATAGCAAGCTGGGCTCTGTTAACCTTGGCCTAAGTAGTCAGTTGCTAGGAAACGGACAACACTGAACTAAGTTTCAACCTAGTATAAATCTGCTTAATAAAGTTGACCTTCGTGTCACATCACTGCTGCGCTGGGGAGGAGAGTTTGTGTGAAGAGATATATAGATAAGACTATATATCATGAAGTCGTAGAATTTTGACATTTCTTTATATATTATGATAATAAGACTGTTTCTTTTTAGAAACTTGAATTGCATCTACATAAATGCGTGAACTAGCACGAACATGTTCATATGAAATTAATAAAAGAAAAGTGTTTTGTCTCCGCTAAAAGGGAAATGATAATGGACACAGAACATAACCTGCTAGTTTAAAGCATGAACGTGCCGGAAATATCTAGAGTATTTGTAGCATAGACTTTTTCATTTTGGTCAGTCATACGGATGCGTTGAGTACGCAAAGCGAATTGGCACTTAGGCCGAAATGGGCCGGTGGTACAACAACACACACACGTTCCACACGTGTCGATCAGCTGAAATGGCTTGAATGTTGGCCATATACTCATACGGGTTTATCCGTTCGGGACAAATTATTGATAAAGTTGTCTCATTTGTTGTTTAGCACAAACGTTCTCTGCAATGCCCCGGGCAGTGCACTTATTGCGGCGCCGAAAAAGTGACTCGACATGATTTCCCTATAGTATTATCTACGATTCCACTTATCTACTATCTAATCTATCTATCTATTCTATTATCTATCTATCTGTCTGCTTGATTGTCTGTCTGTTTCTCTCCGTGCATATCTATGTATCTATCGATCTAAATCTATCTATCTCAATCTTTTTCAATATCTATATAATCTGTCAAGTTATATTTCTTTTTCTTATCCTTCTTTCTTTCATCTATTTATCTTCTAACTCATAGTTCTATCTATCTAAATCTATCTATCTGTTTCTGTTGGCTCTATCTTTCTATCCCAATCCTTCTGTCTAATCTGGATCAATAATATCTCAGTCTCTTTCCTTTATTTTCGTCCTATTCATTCGAGATATGAGCCCAGTCTATCTTTATCTATCTGATCTATCAGCCTTTTTCTGCTAAGGAGATATATATATAGATGTTTTTCTCTTCTTCTATATTATTATTTGCTCACAGAAATGTGGCAGGTCTTCATTTTTGGTTACAAGAAATGTTTGCAGTTTCATTTTTGGTTACAAGAAAATGTTTGCAGTTTCATTTGTTGGTTTACAGGAAATGTGTGCCAGTTTCATTTTTGGTTACGTGGTTTGCAATTTCAATGTATTGCAATTTATTTTTTACTTACGTAAAGGGTGTTTGAATATTATTTCCTTGTTTACACGCAATGTTTTCAAATAGATGCAGATTTGTGGTAATAAATAATAAGACATGGATTAATATCCGTGTTTAATTGTGGTAATTCTATTTGTTGTTTAGGAATAAGGTTATATTTTAAGTATTTTTCTTAAAGTATTGGCCTGATTAAATAGTAATACTTTTCATTTTAATTTTCTTCTAAAATAAACATAATCCAATATATTATTTAGCAGATTTCGAACGAGGTAAAATAATGAGAATCAAAACGGAGCTGTTATTTATTAGCTCTTACTAAGATTACACGCAATCGTTCCGGATTCCCCCCATAGTGAAGCACTTAAGAAAAAATTTGATGAATATGTAGTAAGTAAAGTCGTCAGGGGCGGAGCTAATGTCGTGTATCCAAGCCTATATTGTCAGCGCATAGGTGAGTCTACCCCCTTATTCACGTACTTACATTGACATCATGTGAATTTTTCCTGTAAGTGTAGCTTCAATGGGGCACATTGGTGTAATAATTAGTAGCTAATAACATGCCGATTTGTGATTCTATTATTGTCCTGTCGAAATTTGTAAAATATGGTATGGTTTTTTATTTTAAGGAAGAAAGTAAAAATGAAAAGTATATTTTATATTTATAGGCAAATACTTAAGAAAAATACACTGTAAATACTAAACCTTTATTGGATATAAACGTACAATCAGATAGCACAATGAGTATATGTGTATGCGATTGAGGTATATTATCGCTAGTAGAATTTATCTGTTGCCACAATCTGCATTATTGCATACTCATTTGTCGTGTATCATTAACCTTTATATATGTTGTGACTATTAAACCTATATGTGTTGTTGAAAGAAAGAGAGAGGCGGATATAGAGAGACAGAGAGAGAGCACGCAGACGGAAATTAACATCGCCCCGTAGTATCTCGCGCGACGATAGTTCACTCGCGGAGTTCTATACCAATATATATGTATATCAGGTAGGTTCGGGTATATTACCAGTTCTGTAGGGAGGGGACAGAGATGGAAAAGAACAGAAGACACTCGCCAGCCATTTCTGTACCTATTATATGCACAGAGGAGGATAGAAGAACTGTATATATATTATTGTGTTATCAGGACTGTATTAGCATATGTATACACCGCGCTGTATGAGGGTTTATGTATGTATATCGAGTAGCATGAGGCTATGGTAAGTGTATGATATGAGAAGCAAGTGTATGGAGGACGTATATGTTGAGTGTGAAGCAACGTCGGACTTGGCGACGTGAGAGAGAATGACCGACGAAACAGACTACGATAGATTAGAATATTTATTAGTAGGAATACACTGGATGTATGTGAGTCGCACGTAGATTAGAGGAGCTGAGTATGTGTATATGTAATGAAAAGTATAAGGAAATAGGTACTGGACAGATGTAGCTGATATAAGTTGTTATTGAGACACCACGGAGAGTGTACTGTATGAAATAATATAGAGAGATATTAGATATCCCACGCGCACGCGACAACCACGCACACGAGCGCGAGCGAGCACGTCTAGAATTAGATAGAATAGATAATGGCAGTATGATAAGAGGAGAGAGGATCATACCGCTCGCACTCGCATACGCCATCACACTCCCATTCAGTAGGGAAGTGAGGACACTCAGATTATTATAGTCTCGGTGTTCGAGGCTCAATCGATGGGGCAGTCGGGGAGATAGAGGAATGGACGATAGGTTGTGTAAACCAACGCAGTGAGGCAGTGATGATGTCATATAATTTCCTGTTAACGAGGGAGTACTCATTGTAGGCTGCGCAACTATCTGACAGATGGCACATCACTGCTGTTCGAGAGTCGAGCTCAGAGATGTATCGCTGCATGTGGGATACTATTAGAGCGTGGATGCTGGATCACTCTCGTGCACGCTCGTGGCTCATAAGTGCAATATAAGAGTATATAGATTTTGATAGGCATGTGGCACCGTATATGAGTGTACGTTATGTCTTTTTGCATCTTATCTAATACAGCCTCCTCTCTCGGTATGTCTATCGCGGTTTGAAAATTGTCAGATGTCCATTGCGCTGTCCTTCATAGTAGAGTATACTAATTGTAGGCCTGAGACAACACTTTTCTTATTATTTCATACTCGTACGGAGTGTTCGCTCGTGTAGTGTTCCGCTGTATCTGTATACAAGGTCTGATCTCTCACCAGATTAGAAGTTATGTTGATTGTCAGACCACTGAGATGTGTAATTTATATTATGTATAATGGAAGAGTTTCAATTTGACTCACTGTATATGGAGGACTGTCGACGAGTGCTCACTCGTCTAGGTCGTTATATTGAGCTAGTGTTATAGCAAGCCCCTCTGCGCACGGCAGGATGCGATGGACACAAGGTCATTTTATGTTAAAGTGCAGAGGATTGTAACAGGTTTGAGATAAAGTTGTTTTGTCCTTTCTCTAAGGACTGGTTTGATCGTATGCTAGAGTTGTCGTTGCCAAGGTTACAGAGATCCAGTTACTGCCCTTAGTTGATTGTGCCCATGAGGTCTGCGAGATAAAGAGAGCAGATGTATAGAGAAGAGCCACGCATGTATGTATGGGAAGCAGACAGTGAACGGATTGAAGTCATGTAGGATATCATGGCTGCTGCAACGCAGAGTCCGCACACTATGTAGTTGTATAGAGAGAGGAGAGCAGGAGGGGTGAGTTAGTTCATGTGTATCAGATGAATTAGAGTCGAATTGAAGAGCAGATATAGTTGGTCTCAATCGATATCGGAATCGTGTACCGGACTCGAGGTATATAGATGAGCGCAGCTATGTCTTAGAGGGATGCTGGACACGTGAGAGGATGGGATGATACTGCTCGATAGGACGCGAGAGTCGCGGGCGGTGTTGCGTATTTGGGGACTGGGGAGGCGAGTGGTTTGTGTGTAACGCGGTAGACTATGTAATGTGTGTGTTGGTCGTATATGCTAATGTTGAGCATGTAATTGGCCCGACGGTTACGAGAGAGGAATATACAGTATTCACACTTAACTTGGGGATGTATATGTACGATATCATTTAGAAAAGTTAGAGAGAGATGATCTGCTCGGGGAGTCGTACGTCATCGCGCGATAGTATGGAAGATTGTAAATACGTAGATGTGTGTTCAGTTTAGAGCGAGACGTCTCCGCAGGATGAACGCTGGATGCGGGTGGTGCCGTGCTCGGTGCCATATAGATATAGTGAGGCTGGTGAGAGTTGCGCAGCTCGCGCACTCGCCACTATGTCACGTAAGTGAACCGGAGTGCACGAGAATATAGGTGGAGCCTGCATGTGAAGAGAGTGAGTTCCTCGTAAGATGGATAGCATCCGCTACAAACACTCTAGCTACGGAATTAATACACTACCATTACTTGTTCTTCTACAAGGATAGCCTTGATCTTAGAATCTAACTCATGAAGTCATCTACTATTAAAAGGACAGCAGAGAGCACGGGTAGCACGGAGGAGAGCTGAGTGCGCCGCTGACTTGATTGTAATAGTGATAGGTGAGAAAAGAGTCATCTTCGAGACGTAAGGGTATCTCGATCTCCGCTTGTGGTTCAACAATATAACTTGATACCCAACTAGTCATTAGACGGAATCGAAGCATCCACGCAACCTCTGTGTAATTTGAAGTATGATGTTCCCAGGATGTAGATGAGGTAAGGCTTCGAGATTTGACAATCTGCCTGAGCGATAGCGTATAGAGTGGCGAGTCTGATATTAAGAATATTTAGCTTACTCTCACGGAATATAATGAGTGACAGTTTGTTAGTCAAATAGTATAATTTTTTGTAAGAGGAGGGGAGGTGGTGTATTCTGATAATAGAACGAGGCGTAAAGGATGTGATACATCGCTGTTCATAGTTAAGAAGGAGAGATTACCTCCAGTGATAATGCGTATTAATGGGATTATATTAGATTCTGATGTTTGTGATGATATTTTGGACTTGTATATCGATGCCCAAGAGAGCTGGTTATGTAGGAGCATCGTGAGTGTGGTGACGCGACGTAGCTAGCAGCAAGTCGTAATAGTAGTAGATGGTGTGGATAGAGAGAGTAGCGTATAGCTAGTAGGACTAGTAGTTATGATATGCGAGATGTATGTGTGTGTGTGTTGTGTGTGATATGTAGTAGTTGATTAGACAGGTAGACCGGAAGAGATTTATTTTATTTGAAAGATAGCTCTATTGTTGTTCGGCAGGAGCTGTGGTTCTTCGAGGTAGGCAGTGCCGCTGTAGGACATTCTGAGCTCCGCTATGTATGGGCGAATAATGACCTACTCACACTCGCCTGGTCGTGTCCGGAGGACTTTGAGACCATCTTGGATCCTATGGCATATTCGATTGAGGAGAGGGATGGCTGCAGTCGATCTGTGCAGTGAAAGGGGAATAGATAGAGAGTATGGATAGGTATCCTGCGCTCCGCCAGCATATGCGACGTACAAATACACCAGCGCTGAGAAGTCACGTAGGACGCATAGTCGCCCCATATGTGTGTTTGCACAATTACTGAGGAGTCTGTTGACACATGGAGGAGCCAGTATAGTTCAGAGATCTCTGACACTCCTGTAGCGACTCTCTCTGTTACGGTTCGTGTATCCGAGTATCTCGTTTCCAGGAGTTTTTTTTTTGCTTTGTCCTTTTGGGGATTCTGAGAAAACGTCCACGGATTTATTTTGAGGGAGTATTGGTGGCCAGACCTTTAGGAGCATTTTCTTTCTATTTCTAAAAAAATCGATAAACTGTCAAGAGAGAGCTTTTATTCCCTGCGAGAGAAGAGAGGAGAATAAAAAGTGAGGCAGGAGTCAAATCCGGAATGTGCTGTTCTGGGGAGGAAGTCGTCTCTTGTTATGTCTGTTATATATGTTTTCAATGTAAACGACTTCCTTTTACGTGGAAACTCATCGAGAATTTGAATTTTCGGTCTTTGGTGGATGTTCTCATTTGAAGCGGTGGACTCAACATGTAGAATTGTGTATATCGGAGTAGAGTTAAGTTCCATAGGTATGCACACCCTGTCCGCCACAATATGCGACTGTAATCGGCCTTGCAGTAGGATCTAAAGAAAAGATATTTCTCTATGACACAAACCCACAGAAAAGGACCAATAGCAAGTGGTATATGCACTGAACATAATAATGTGAGTTGATATTGGACTGTCTATGGACGTACAGACTATGGGTATGTCATTGCATATGACGTGCGTGGTCATTCGTTTCACTATTCTCTTCCCCGCTGCGTGTGTCTCTCTCTGCGATTATTCCTTAGAACATGATTACTAGGAAGCTATGATGTGTCTCATATCGCATTTCTCGAGTCCTGTGACCATCCTACGTGTATCGTAGTCGGAGGTAGAGTGCACGGCGTTATCGAGCAGTGCTGATCCTGGATAGTGCTGGGCTGCGGCCTATTTCTTCGAGATGTAGTCATGTAGGGTTATGTACGTTTCGCTGTATATGGATGGCGGACTGGGTTCTCACTGTTCGTAGGCCGCAGTTGTTGCTCTTCTCTCTCTCTCTTGCAGACGCTTCGCTGGGTGTGTTATTGTATCTAGTGTTTTATCTAGTGTGTTAGTGAGTGTAGCACATAACCATACATGTGACTGCACTAATTCGGTGGTGGTGTAATGTTTGGAGCAAGCTGGATTCGCAACCAATGTTAGTGAAGTTCAATTTCTCACTGCGCCCTATATCTATGACCTTTGTAAATAAAAGCTAAGCTTTATAAATAATTGTACTCTCTTTTAATTTTTGGTCATTTTTAAAATTAACTATACTTTTCTTATTTCTGAGATTATTTAACATTACGAAAGTTTCAAAATTAAAAGAACTCTAGTGCTTCTGTGACAGTTTTCTTAGTTTGTAATTTCAAATTGGCAATGATGGAATATCAATATATTGTAAATATTGAAATCCCTGATGAAATCACATTGTTTTAATTAATTTCATATATTGTAATTGTTAGTTTCAATATTGTGATAAACACTGTTAACAAAAATACTTCTGTAAGCATTTTTCATGAAATATGTATTTTTTAAATTAGCTAAATGAAAAATGACCTTACTGTTTTATTAAGAAAACCCATGTTAGAATAATATGATTCCATTTTGAACTTGATGCAAAATGGACTTATTATTTAATTGTAAAATCACTATTAAATAAATTAAATATCATGATTGTGAAACTTCAAAATTTTGAGGGACCCAAAAATTATAGGAAATACATTCGTGACAGTTTTTTGTTGTCATTTATGATGGCCGAAAAGAATTTTTAATTTAATTGTAAAATCTCTTGAAAAATAACAATGTTTCCATTTAAATTGAAATATTGGATTGTAAATTTTCACAATTTTCATGAACCTTAAATTGACATGAATATCATTGTTGTGTATAATTAATTTATATATTTCAATTGGAAAAAGGATATTTCATTGTACTCAACATTGTATATAAATATTGTTGTTGTTGTGAAATTTCAACCTTTGATAAAAAATCAAATTGACATCAAATTCAATTTTTAGTATTTTTCTTTATAACTTTTTTTTTGTACTTTTCCATGAAGAAAAGGCATATTGATATATTCTAAGGTTTCTTTTAAAATAAAATTTACATTAAATTGAAATATTTGTGATTTGAGAATTTCAACATTTTTATGAAAGTCAACAGAAAATATATTTGTGGCAATGTTTAAATATTTTGAAATTAGTATTGGCAGAAAGATAAAAGAATTGAAATTTAGAAATCACTGTTAATTTAAAAAACCCTATAAAAAACAATGATTCCCCAATTAATCTAAAATATTGGATGTTGTTAAATTTCAACCATTTTCAGGAATCTCAAGATGATAGGAAATTCATTTGAGGTAATTTTGAATTTTAAATTTGGCGATGGAGAAATCACTTATTTAATTGTAAAATCCTTGTATATATATATATATATATATATATATATATATATATATATATATAATATATATATATATATATATATTATATTCCTATATATATATGGGTGCATGTATTTGTGAGTGTGGATCGGTGTATATATATGTATATATATATATACATATATTATTATATATATATATATATATATCGAACAGAATATACGAATGTGTTTGTGTTTCTCTCTGTCGTTGTTATCTCTCTCTCCCTATTATATATATATATATAATATATATATATATATATAGTATAGCTAGCAAAAAAGAGAAAAAAGAGAAATCGCATTTAAGTTTATTCATTACTTCTCTGACTATAGACATTTGGTGTTATTGATTTCCAGGAGGAGGAGGTGAAAGAGGGGTAGAAGGAGAGGAGGAGGTGATACGTTTAATGACAATCTGACAACCGCCATTCCAGCTTCATAATTCGACGCTGCAAAGAAAGATGTCAGATTATTTAGAAAAAGATTGGATATGTCTATGAAATGAAGAGAAATACTGGTTGGCCAAATATATTTGTCACACAGAAGATACTTACACATCAGATATTTACTGCCATTAAATCTCTTATGATTCATACACATCAGATTGTTTGCCGTTTTTCTCGAGGTTGTTTCGAAAGACATCTGTGAACCCTGATAACTAATAACTAGAAATCTAGCCGGTTTCACAGAGATAAAATACGAACGACGATTTTTTTTCCTTCTTACTTCTCTTTCGTCTTTTATTTCTTCGAATATCAGCTATAAAAAAGATGGTGTACTTCCAAATTGAGCAATAATGTCCAATAAGATAAATAGACGGAAGTAACAAGTAAAGTTGTCTGAATTGGCTTTTGTTGGTATCAGTCGAAAAACGGAGGAAGTCTATCTTCTTTTCACTAATGCTAAAACCACATATATTAGCCGTGAGTCTAAAGTGGGGTTGCCGCACCTACCGTCAGCTCCCAATTTAACGCTCAGATCAGATCATCCAAGCGGTGCCGAATTGGTGAGGATTAGATCGAGCAATGAACCATACAATTCCTATGTGAATGCTCTACGACTGAATATATGGAAGGGCCAGCATAAAAGAAAGACAAAACTACAGTCTGTAATAGTAGAGAATATTTATAAAAGTTGGGAAGAGACTTAAAATTCTAATTTATTTTATAAAGAAGTTTTGATAATATTCTACCTATAGGTGGAGGAGCTATGAAACGGTTATTGCAATAAGAATGGAAACAAGCAGAGTGAACGTTAATGGAGATAATTGTAAATGATGTTGTTTGGTCTAACTATTTTTAAAGTTAGGATACCAAAAAAGTACCCATAAACTTGCTTCCCGGTTTGGTGAATCAACTTAAAACAATTTTACTTTAATGGCCGGGCAATTATAGAAAAGTTTTGGCTAAATAATTTCGTTTTACCAATAAGTCCGTTCGAAACGGACACAGTGATTTAAATTATATATAATAGATTATTACTTTTATGTTCGTTCCGTGAGAGGAGAATATTTTCATTATTAATTTTCGGCGAGTTTTTCTTTATATTGCGAATTAATTTTACATCATAACATTCCTAAATTGAATTTTACAGAAATGTTTGAAGTAGATGAACTTCTCATAAATTTCCAATTTATTTAAACGAATGTGATGTAATGTTTATCACCGGGGGGAAATGAATGAGGCAACTGAATTCATCCTAGACGAGGTTGTATGCATATTGTCATTATCATATCATTAATACCCTGGAAAGGGTATGTATCAAAATTTCTCTATTCTATATGTTATGGTCGGATATGACACCTAGTCTAGATAGAAGGAAATTGAAACTACATTCCAGGAAAACTTCGCTAAAGAACTGATGACCATTAATTTTCGGACTCGAGGCAGGAATGAGAGCCGGTAGTTATACGGATTGGATTTGTAATTAATATAGTCGATAGGATTATTATATATGTATATATATCTATTGCATATGTATATGCTATATGTGTCGTAGTTAATAATGCTTCGTGTAAATTGAGATTCCGCAACAATGCTCTAATCGCTCTAGTTGGAAGATATCTCGTGTGTGCTATATAGTAGAGATATCTAGTGATATTGCGAAAATGTCTTTCATCAGGGTTTGATGCTGCGGGTGTAATTGTGTCTGGCGCAATAGCCTGAAGCGAATTTCATTGTTCTCGCGCTCAGCCGGGACAGCCATGGCCCTCACTCACTCGCGCACTTCCAGCCCTGTGCACCTAAGATAAGAGTATTGTCTAATAGCTATCTAATAAAAGATAAGAACCTTTTTTATTTTAAGTGGGAATGATGGGCCGGCGGGGCTCTTCCTGTGGTCCGGGGTATTAGACTCCTTATAGACATTCAATACTATGAACGAGTGGTCAGAGTAACTCGTTCTTCTGGAGAGGTGGGTGTGGAGTACGCTCCGCATCTGTGCCTTTGATGTGCATATTGACCCATCTTGAGAGGACTGGAGAAAATAGATTATAGAGAAGTTCATGGCTACGAGCTGCATCTGCTGTGTGGTTCCCAATCCGTGGTTCCGGCTGATAGACCTGCGGTGCTCTGTAGAGACTGGACCTGGCATGTCGACTTTGTAAGTCTTAGGATTGCGGCGTTCCATGCACCCGTCCACTTGCAGTTGTGTTTGTTGCAACCGATTCATCATAAATTTATTTTAATCTGCACAAAAAATGTATGGTACGCAGCAAAACGATTAATTTAAGTAAGAACCGTAAAATAAACAATTAAAGCAAGGATAACATGTAAAAAAGAGCTGCAAATATCTAATACTAACTTAATACCTTACCAAGAGAGTACATTTTCCTAAATGTGATGGGTGAAGCTGAAACTTTTAATAATATTGAAAATATATCAACATCAGTTTGTTCTACAAGATCCCTGCAGAATTATTTTTTCTAATAACTAAGAAGGCTCAGTAGATTCCATAGACCCTTTGTAGACCCCCGAATACTTACAGACCCTCTGAGTTTTTGTATAGACCCCAGAGGATTTATGTAGATCACTTTGAGAAACCTTGGGATAAATAGATCAGCAAACGTAATTTTAAAAAATGCGTTACAAAAAATAGCAACAAAAGAATGAGATCAATAATTTGGAAATTTTCAAGACTGATAATGAATCTTCTTGAAATTACGAAAGGCCAAAGCTTTATAGGCCGAACAGAAAGTCTTGAAATTACAGGTTAAAGAAGGAATCAGCCAAGAATATTGGCGTAACAAAGAAAAAAGAAGAAATATCACTCAACCAATTCACACATTGACAAACACTCAAACAAACAAACGACTACATGAAACTAATCATTATATTAAGAATAAAAACGTACAGTATAATGGCTACTTCAAAATCTCCCGGTTAATTTTGAGCGGGAAAAGCTTTCCATACGCAAGTCAACCTATGGCAAAGTTGGTTTCCGGTTTGAAATGAAAAGACATCAATCCCAGACGCAACTAAGTACGGTCCTGTTTGAGGTGGAGGTCACGAAAAGCAATTTTCGCGCGTTCGGCACGTCTAAGAGGGAAGGCCAGAAGAATGATCATCACCGATCAATTCAGTTGGCAGCTTTCAATTCGAATGCCCCAAGTAAAAGATTTCTAATTATTTACTTGGACTTCATCGCGACACGAACTTTTTACGGTGCGTGCCAGCAAATATCGGTGTTTTAATTCATCATTAAATCGCTACAACAAGTAATCACAAGAAGAGTTTATGTTCAGAAGAGAAGAGATATGAGATATTTAGAGAGATAGAATTGCATAGTACCCGTCAAAAACGTCGCATGTAATTTGTGTATAATTTGGCATTTTTGTTTGTTTGAAATGACAGAGTTGTATTGACAAACGGAGAACACTGGGGCATGAATCGACTGAAATCCTTTCAGGTAATTAGAGTTGATATATATATAGATAGAGAGATAGATAGATAGATCTAAATTTAGAAAGAGCGTAACAGAAAGAAAGAAATAAAGAAAGAAGAAGAAAAAAGAAAAAAGAAAAAGGAAAGGGTTATGTGAAATGAATGGAAAGATGAAAGAAAGAAGCACAGAATAAAGAAAAGAAAACTTGAGCTGAAAGAAAGAAAGGAAAGAAAGAAAGAAAGAAAAGAAAGAAAACTTGGAAACAAAGAAAAACAAAGAACGGTGTGAAGGAATGTGTGTGCGAAAAGAAAGAAAGAAAGAAGGAAATAAAGAAAGAACAAAAGAAAGAAAAGAAGATTGAAAGTGAGAAAAAAATAAAAATAAAGGCGGTTGACACCAATGAGTGTGAGTGTGTGTTTGCGAGAGAGAGAGAGAGAAAGAGAGAGAGAGAGAGAGAGAGAGAGAGAGAGAGAGAGAGAGAGAGATTAATCGAAATAGACAATACATTTATGACCCGTATAAAAATATCATGGGTAATATTTGAATTACTAAAAATGCCTTATGTTACCAGATCAAGAGCTTTCTGGCTTATTGGTTCTGTGGCCAAATATATCAAAATAACACACACACACACACACACACACACACACACACACATATATATATATATATATATATATATATATATATATATATATATAATATATATATATATATATATACTAGCGTATTTACCCGGCGTTGCCCGGCTGTCAAATATGTTGAACATGATTATTCATTAGTGATTTATACTTTAAACCAAGTCAGTACATGAATTTTCGTAACATGGCCATGGTGATTAATATGTCTTCGTTCGGGAAAGACCCCAGCAATGGAGTTTTGTTTGTTTAAATGTTACTAATACGAAACTTAACAATACTTGATAAGTAGACCATAGTGACACTAAATGAACTCAAAGTCTAATTTTAATTACACTATATGCTTTGTCATAAAATATTGCTGATACTAATAGTTTTGAAGAGCTTCGAACTTCTACTATATTGATTACTATAGGGAATAAATAAATAAACATATTTTTATTGTCCACGAAATTGCCAATATATTTCATGTCATCTTGAGTTACATCACAAAATTTCAAACTCACACTATCACAATATTAAAATTAATAGAAATGCTATTTTTTACAGTGGTTTTTAAATTAAAAATAAAAGTAATTTCTGCATCACCAATTCCAAAAATGTAGAGTTCAAGAGACTGTCTCAAAACGTATTTCATGTCATTTTGAGTTCTGCTGTGATATTTCAAAATATGCTATGTCTTTATTCAATCTGACCCACATCATTAGATTTATAGTTACGTTTCAACTATCTAACAAGACTTGTACTAAATTCATTTGCAAACAGCTAATTTAAAGACGAAACTGGTGTCCTTACGTTTCGATAGCGGTGTTGGAATATTATTGGGTATAAGGTGTGCTAAAGACTACATCTTATACTTATAGACTGTTCCAAAACAGCAGTAGTTGAATTAACCAATCAAAAATGCCCAAACCTGTATTTCATTTACTATTTAAAGGCATTGATAAATTGTCCTAAAATTACTTGCTTGAATGACTTCTTAAAGAAAGGACCACCAGAATTAACTCTGATACAACTTTCTATTCCAAAGACAGATCAACAGAAAATGATTAAAACTGAAACTACATCTTTCTACTTCAAGAAAGGATCAAACTTTATAATACAAAGAATCTCCACTATAAAACTGCCTTCAACTACAACCCTAAAATTGCCACGGGAATCGAAACAAGCGATTAGTCGCTGATGATGTTTATATGCATTTACCAATTCCTCCACACGTTTAGAATGTGACAGAAAGTCAATTTTTAAGCGGATTCACCCCTAGGCTGATTGTCTAACCAAAGTTAAAAATACAATCTACTCTACTATTTACCCCTAATTGGACATATAATAGTTGGATTCAAACGTTTCACAAGTGTATTAGTATTATGTGAAATGCAAACAGTCTTGTCCAGGTTTTGAACCCAGATTGCCCAGTCCATTTTCTATGATGATGACTATTATACAACGCGCCTCCATAATTTTTATGGTGTTAGGATAAGAAATGTTTCTGTGACTAATTCTCACGGATATATCCGCTTCATACAATTGTTACATATTAATTGGATCCCTATTACTTTTTAAGGTAGTATAGAAATCCTTATGGCAATCAGTACAGCTGATGGCCTTGAGAGTGAGTGACAATGCTTGACCTCACTCTCACCTTGCTTTCTGGGGATAGAATCGTGTGAACAGAACCCCGATAGAAAGCCCTTTTCCGGTTTAAGGTGGGCAACTCAGTAAGTCAGTTGCAGTAGTTAGTTGCAGTTAGTCATTGCAGAGCTAGCAAGATGTGACTCTCCGCGCGCAGTTGTCTGGTCCTGGGGTTCCAGAATAAAATAACATCAAAGGTAAATCGAAGTCTTGTTATTATTACTAAAAGCTAACAATGACACAAGGCTTCTGATAAGAAATGATCCCCAGCAGAACCAGACACGGAATCCCCAGATGAGAAAGACCAGACGAGACCATTAGAAGATAGAAGACAGAAGACTAGACGATCAGAAGACGGCCGGAAGGATAGACCAGAGTAGGACGTAACAAATATATCTATATGGTACCGTGACGCCGGTACGTAACACAATCATTTATTTCGCTCCTCATCCCACGCCTTGTTCGATCAACAATTCTAGGACATCTGTCAAAGAATCTGTGGAATAAAACCGGAATCGTTCTTTTGAGACTGAATACACATTTAAGCTGAAAATATGACGTAAGGTCGTTGGAGACAAGGAAAAATTTTGACTGATTTGTTGAAAAACGAATGGATAAACCAAATAGAAAAATACTATGGTCATATAGATTGATAGTTACTCCGAGGTTAACCTGAAGTGCGGCTCTCATTATCCTAGAGAGTCACGTAATCAGGTGACTAGGAAAATAGAGTAGAATTTAGTAAGTGGGGAAGTGAGTGCCCCATTCAGGCAGACGTAGACATGTGCCTTTGCTCCATGTGCGCACGAATCGGCAAGTAATTTATTAGGAAATAAGCGATTCGGGATAATAAAATGCTTCTGTGTTGGTTCTATGAATAAATCTAGATAAGATGGGGCTCACAGAGAAGCAAAACATCTATGAAAGAAGCGACCCCTCCCTATATATGAATAAAGAGACACCCCCAATTGAAAAAGAACTGCGAAAGAATAACACCCGATAGATGATAAAGATAATAGAATTATGATTAAAGATCATAAGAAGCAGAATACAACAATTGAATAATGATGTTTTGAAATTTATATGAATATGAATAGATTATATTGTCACGAATGTAATGAAACTCTTTACATTAACTGAAGTAACTTGAGGTAATATGCACTCAGATCCCTTTTTGAGATTGGGTGCACGCCTCATTTTTTTTCTTGCACGAAATGCATTTCAATTCAATCAGTTCCAGTAGATACCTTCCTTTTTTAAAATTCCAATTATACCTAGGTCACGGAGAAATCTCCCAGAGATTCGCAACTTGTCAAAAAATGTTTTACAAAATAAAATAAAACGTGTTTTGTCACAAGAATTCACAAGACCCAAACATCTATTACACTAGGGTAACTTCTCATCTCAATGTGGTGAGACTACTGTTCTTTTATAATGGTGGCATTAAATGACCCATGAAGATTGATATGTCATTAAACAAAGAAACAAAACTAAACCTTATCTCAGTGTATGACTAAAATATGCAGTAGGGTTCAATATTAGGGAACAAACATTTAAAATAGAAAGAGCCAGATTTGATCGAGATAAGACGTCAGTATTTTCAACAGCTTATCCCCTCCGCTATGTAATGAATAGTAACACCACGTTTCCTTTCTAAAACAATGGGTTTGGCATTAAATAACCCACAAAGGTTGATATATCATTAAGCTAAGAAACCAAATTCTATTCTATTATAATAATAATATAAATAGAAAACATGCAAACTTTTAGACTTTCAAAACTAATGTAAAAAGATCAAAATCAAGATATAAGTTATATAAAGAACTCAATGAAGTTAATAGAAAGCTTGGCGGTGATGGTATGTGTGTGGGGGGGATTTTTTAAACACTAATTTATAAAAATTATCAAGAATGTTTCTCTTTAAATTTGGATCATAAACCTGATTATTTTTTAGGCTGTTGTTGGAGTTAGTTTATGAATATTTTTTATTGGTTATCAAATTTAGAAAGAGAATTGAAATATCAAAAATCCAACACCGTAATTAAACAATGCATTCTAGATCTTGGTGTAGCTTACCGTGTTTTCCTGGATATTCCAAACATTCTAAAACCCCACTACTTATACTGAATTTGTACAGATGTTATAAATGATGAATAACTGTTTGATTTGGTTTCTTTGTTCAATGGCAAGTCACAATTTGTGGGTTATTTAATACCAAAGCCATCCTTGTAGAAGAATAGTAGTGGTAATATTTAAACCATGGCTAGGGTAAATAATTGTAAATAAAAGATTTATTGTGTTACCTAATAACTTTTTCTTTCGGTATAGGCTTTGCCAAAACAATTTGGATCGAAGATACGACAAGATTAGACCTGGAAACAAGGTTTGGAAAACATATATCGTATGACACAATAACTAATTAGGTTGAACCATGATGGTGGTTTGAGTCATTAGTTAGGGAAAAGTTTGAGTGATGGCGTGATAGGTAGCGGAAAAGTTTGAGGCATGATTTCCGAGGAGACGCATGGCATTGTTTTTGATAGGAGGAGGAATGACGTGGCGAAGGGGAGAAAGGGGAGAGGTGATAGTTTGAGAGAATTCAGCCTGGCTGGCGAAGGGTTAAGACAGGCTGAGGCCTGGTCTCCCCCGTGATCAAGTAACAAAAATATGTCTTTGTAATTCATTTTAATTTAAACAGCAAACCCAACAAGTTGGCAGCCGAAGATGGTAGAAGGATCAACAGGAAAGAAATAAGATCTCTCACCATGTAAGTCTTCTCTCTCTTTCTCTCTCTCTTCTCTCTCTTTCTCTCTCTCTCTCTCTTCTCTTTCTCTTTCTCTCTCTCTTTTTTTCTCTCTCTCTCTCCTCTTTCTCTCTCAATATCTCTCTCTCTCTGAAGAACTTTCTTATCAAAAGAACTCTCCTTCCCTTCTTCGACCTTCCTGGTACCGGATAGTACTATAATCGTGTAATGAACAATCCTTTGTCAATTTGGTGAAAAACTTGTCTTTAAAAGTCGTTCATCACACAAGTATATAGGATACTAATTCCTAATGAAATATAGCAACAAGAATTCAATACAGACAAATATTCTTCATATTGTCTGCGGCATTTCTCTTAAGTTATCACAATGACAAACCGTTGCCAAAGTTGATGAATTACTCAGACGTTTGGTTGTCACATAAAAATCTCAAGGGATGACGATCTGTGCTATTGCAAATGATAGATATGAGTATATTTCTCAATGATATTAAAGCTTTATTATGATGCTTACTCCTCAAAGTCACATAAAACTCCAGGGCGGCTAGGTAATACGACTCCTCGGCTGAACCGGGCGATTCGAAGACTCCGCAGTGGTGGTCCGCTTTGACACAGCGGGGGGCATTGCGTGTCAGGTAATCGAATGATTTGGTATAAATTGTCACAGCAAGAAGCGTCGTATATTTTGCGTGACAGGGAATCGTGCATATCAGTTAAAAAAACATTTCCATCTCAGATTTTCCTTAACAATATACACTGACTGAAATTGATTAGACTTTTATACAGTATTGCCCATAAATAAGCCAACAATGAATTCAAATCCTGGAAGCACATGTTTGCATTAAACGTGGTGCTAATACCCTTGGGAAAGGTACAAATTGAACTATTCTCCTTCCATTTGTGAGTAACTGGTAGGGTAGACTGGGCTCTTTAACCATGGTTAGGCAATCAGTCTAGGAGAAGGAAATCAAAGGCTCTCTCTTCTTGTTAATTAAAATTACTCTGAGAGTTCTACTCTTTCATAAATTACTTTTTTTAAAGAAAATAATTTTCTCCAGATCCAAAAATGCCTGGATGTTAATCATCATCATCATCATCATCATCATCATCAAGGCCTGCTGTGAAAACAGATTTCCATGACTCTCTCTCTCTCTCTCTCTCTCTCTCTCTCTCTCTCTCTCTCTCTCTCACACACTTTTCATCATTCCTGGTAAGTCCTTAGCACGGTATTCCATGTCCGAACATAGGTGCTGTATGCCATTTTGGGGGCTGCTTAGTCAACACTGGTTTGTCTGTGCGTAGGTGTCCTCTGGGGAATGTCACTTATATGTTCGTTTACTCGCTATTAGGTGTTTACTTATTAACAAACTCTGCAATAATAAAACACTGCAATTAAAAATATATTAAGTAGCAGTTTGAATAAAGATACACACATAATCTTTTCTGTATTTTTTATTTTTTAGTTACAAATATCTACGCTTGATTTTTTTATTATAAGCAATACTATATAATGTTCTTTTTTAATGTACAGTGTCCTTTTTTACTGAATAATACCCTTCTAGGAAATGTAACAAAATCTCTTTTGTTTAAAGGTTCTATATAGCTGGAGGGAGAATAGTTGGGTTCATATCTTTTTTCAAAAGAATTAGCACTATGTGAAATGAAAACCGCCTCATCCAGGATTTGAAGTCGATTTTAGTGTCCATTTCCTACAATGGTAACCATTACACTATGGGCCTGTAGCAAAAGTTTATAAAAGGTATTGATTATTTATAAGAATTTCTCGGTAATATTGAAAAAGAAAAAGATGAAATCTTGAGGTTTAATTGTGTTATTATTTCTTACATAAAAAGGGATTTTTTTCCAGAAGAAAATATATGCATTTACGTCCATCTTACATTAAATACACAAACAAATATCTGCAGTTTCACCTGGCTGAACTTGCAGGACTATATTAGCATTAGACTTTTCTTCAGCACACAGACGGAATTTGTTGATAAAAAATGTCATTAATCAATATTATTGTAAACGTTAATTATGGAAGATGTCGTCATTTGTTTTTAGTAAATGACAGATTAACTTTAATTCCTATTAACTGAAACATAAACGGTAAATGATAAGATCAGTAAAAAAAAAACCTCGATGTGTCCATCTCTATTGTAAAGAATCGATTTTTTTGTATTTCTCTCCTTATTTACTAAGCTCTTTCTTGGTTGAACACACATGCCGTTTCTTGTTTACCGAATCTGCTAAGTGATCGATCAGGTTAATCAGCGATTAACTGGTAATCTGGTCGAGGCCGGACATTTGGCCGACATATATTTGACCGAAAGGACATTTCGCCAAACGGCCATTTTATTGCCGGACATTTCACCGAAAAATAAACAAATACATAATGCTGATTTTATATACAAACCAAGTAGAGCTACGTAGTTTTGCCCGGGATTTAAAATTCCAAAATCTAATAGATAGAAAGAGTGTGAAATAGTAACGTTGGACCAAGAGAAATAAAGCAAAACAGATGGACATAGAAGAGACAGGTACTACAGGTTGATTGTAGCAATAACCGTGTTTTTTCCAGAGTCCCAGTTATTCCCGTTTAACTCAGTCGGTAGAACATTCGTCTCAGGACCACAAGATTCCGGCTACGATACTGGCTCTCATCAACTCAGCACAAGAGTAGCATCATTTCGAGTTGTGAGGTAAAGTGGGGAGCTGGTAGGTGTGATATTCTACCTCAACTAACGCAACTAAATCTCCCGGGTTAGGACTAGCGAAAAGAAGATAGACACCCTCACTGTCCGACTGATACTGACAATATATATATTTACCAACCCCTCCACACGAGCAGGATTCGAAACAAGGTCAATTTCTTAAGCGGAGTTTAACAGGTTTGAATTCAGAGTTTTCCTTCTCTTAGAATGGTTACCTAGCCCAGTCTGCCCTGCTATTTACCCATAGCTGGAGGGAGAATTGGATTCATACCTTTCCCAAGGGTATTAGCGCTATGTGAAATTCAAACAGCTTCGTACAGGAATGGAACTCGGGTTAACAAGACCATTTCCTATTACTCTAGCCATTAGACCATTCGCCACCATGACACCAACAATAGGACACTCTGCCTACGTATAACGGTTAAGCCACGAATATAAAAAAATACAATTTTAGAATAATTTTAATCTAAAAAGCTCTATCAACAAACCAACTGGATGTTAGTCTGAGTCACAAAGCTACACAACCAGTTGAAAATTATGGCGTAGAATTTGTCGGTACAAAAAGCCAACTTTTTGCAGACATCTGTACTTCATAAATCTTATTTAAGCAAAAATGTCTTACAATTATATATGACACTTCATGAAAAATACTAAAAAATACACTAAAAAAATGTCAGTTGCGATTTTTATTTCTGTCTCCATTTATGTCGGTTACGATGTTATTTTTTTATAATGACTTTCTCAATTTTCTTCTTTCTTTTTTCTTTCTTTCTTTTTTCCTTCTTTCATTATTTTCCTTTCTATCCTTTCTATTTCTTTCATTTGTCTTTATATTTTTACCCGCTCTATTTTCTTGCTTATTCTCTCTTTTTTATCATGTTTCTTCATTTTTTCCCTATTCCTTCTTCCTTCTTTCCTTTTTCTTTCTTCGTTCTTTTCTTCTTTCTTTCTTTCTTTTTGCACAAACTTTTTTTCACAGCGTTATTTGTTCTTCTCTGTTTTCAAGCTTTCTATCTTTCTTCTTTCTTTCTTTCTTTCTACTTTTTTAAATCATTTATTTCTCTTTTATCTCTACTTATTCTTTTGTTTCATTTTTCATCTTTAAATCTTTCTCAATTATCTTTTTTTCTTTACTTATTATTTCTTGCCTTTTTGCGACTTTTTCTTTATACTTTTCATTTTATTACTTGATATGTCTTTTTTCTTAAATTCTTTTAATTCTTTAATTTTTGTTTATTTTCACATTCTTTTTCTCTTTCTTTTTCTCTTTCTTTTATTTAATTCTAACTTTATTATATCATTCTTTTTCTATGTCTGCTTATTTATCATCTTCATTCTTTTCTTTGTGTTTATTCTTTATTTCTGAAACATTCTTTCTTCTTTCTTAATTATTTCATTAGATGAAGTTAAATGTTATTTAAAGAACAAGCGTATTTTTTTTCATTGATGATAAAAGTAACTTTTAAGCAAAACCGTTCATCTTATCACAAAACAAATATAATTAAAGCTTTTTTTTAAGGAAACGGATATAAAATCAATGGCATGGCCCGCCAATAATCCGGATCTAAATCTGATTGAAAATCTAAGATGAAAATTTGAAATAAGACTTAAGAAACCAATACACAAGAATTTTAGATATAAACACACCAGATCTGTAGGATATACACCCTATCAGTAAAGTTTAGAAAACACTGAGTGTATACCTCCTAGGGGATCTATATGAACCCGGAAGTAGGGTTTCCACCATGGCAGGTTGGGTTTCGTACCAGTTGAGCTAGTTAAATCACTTTTAGGGTAGAAGCATTCTATACCCTGTGTTAAATAAAACGTTGTTAATTTTCCAACAATTTGGTCTTGCATTATCATTCAGTCTTCCAAAACATGTGAGCTAGTTAAGTCACTTTTAGGGTAGAAGCATTTCTTTACCCCATGTTAAATAAAACCTTGTTAATTTCCAACAATCTGGTCTTGTTTTATCATTTCAGTGCTCCGTATTTTATCTTTATGTAAAAACATAACAAAAGTGCTTTGCTTTTTAGATATGTTTATCTTTCGTTATCTTTTCTTTTTTAAGCCAGCAATAGACGCTACCCTTAGAGTTGAGACATATAACTTTATATCCCCCGTGCTGCTAACTATGGTTTTCAATGCTACACATTTTGTATTGGCCGTATAATACTCTCTACTTCCTCTTAAATCTGATATCCAGTGATGAGCCGTACAATATTACTAAATAATTATGGAAGCAGCATGTTTCTTTTCGTATAGAGTTTGACATCTCCGTCTTCATTGCCCCGGAGTTATACAACCCCTGTTGGTACACATGGAGGGTTTTTGATAATGTGACTTATCCTTCTTTGGGAAATGAAAAGGGAACGGGTGGTGAAAGAAGGGCGAGAGAGTCATGGGAATCCATGTCAGTACGACTGTTGATGAAAATTGTTTTGATAGATTTCTTTTTAATAATAAAGGGCAGCTAAGTCTTAATTCAAATCTTTGCTCAATGAATTCCATAAATATTTTCTCAGTGCTGGGTTATTTCATAATATTTTCCTCTCACAATGTCTGGGAAAAAAAAACACCATTAATTTAAATACGTTGAGATAGTTTAATCTAATCAGTGTCTTTCGGTTAATAGATAAAATGTTTTGTGTCTTATCTGTAATTAGTTTATGTACTGCTAAAAAAACAATAAGTGAAAAACCTTTGCTAATTCCATAATTTTCCCCTTTGACAATATTATTTATTTTATTTGGTGTAGTTAATACCATTTGCTGACAATGATAACTGCTTCGTTATTTTTGAAATAAACATTGTTAAAATGTAAATGATTAAGCAGTGTTAATAAAGTGACTGCTATAATTATCGGTGTTTTTAGTTTTTTAGAATTTTAAAATTCTCAAAATAAACTAGCAGAACGACCCGTCTCTGCCACGGCGTTGGAAAGTTAAAAAATAATTTTTTAAATCTATATTAAATTGTATTCTTGTTTGTTTGAGTTATTTATTTTTATTTTCTTGTTTTTATTTCTTTTTTTAATTTGTCTTTTCTTTGCCTTTTCTTGTGTTTTATTGTTTATTAATTTGTTTTATTTTTAATCAATTTTATAATTAATATTTTACTGTAACATTGATTTGCACCGTTATTATATTATTATTTAGTTTATCTCATGGAAAATGAGGGGTAAACTGTTGTTAACTCAGACAAATATAGAGTGTGGATTTTATTGAACTTTGGTCTTTACTGGTTTCTATCAGTTTTCCTTTATAAAATGTTCGTTTTTTGTGCAAACAGACAGACAGACATACAGACAGACAAAACAGATGGAATCATTCTCATATATATATATATATATAAAGGTGGTTATAACACCTAATAATAGGCGATGGTTCCAAATAAAATGCCTGTTTTCTGCATCTTTATTGATTTGTATATTCCCGGTTGTATATAAAAATATCATAATCGATTGATTGATTGATTGATTGATTGATTTTTTTAATGTCACGTCAACTCGTTGGAAATTATCTCATGCCTCTAGGTTGAGGAATTGCACGTTTATTTCTATATTTTTCGAGTAATTTCTTAAGATTTTTGCCAGGTCAAATCCTGGAAGGGGCATTTGACATAGCTCTAATATTTTGGGGGAAATATATGATTCTACGATTCTCACTCAAACTATGGGTAAATAGTTGGGCAGACTTGGTATATTGCACGTTTATTCTAATTTTATCGAAGTAATTTTCTGGGAAGATTTTTGCTAGGGGGGCAAATCCTGTGAAGGGGATGTTGAAATGGCTCTAAATATTATTGGGGAAAATAATGATTCTACGATTCTCACTCAACTATGGGTAAATGCTAGGGCAGACTTGCTATTATGCACGTTTATTTTAGTATTTCTTCTGAGTATTCTTAAGATTTTTGCCCAGGCGAATCCTGAAGGGCATTTGACCATAGCTCTAATATTTTTGGGAAAGATCATTGATTTACCGAATTCTCACTCAAAACTATGGATAAATAGGTCAGGCAGACTTGCGTATATTGCACGTTTTTTCTATTATTTTTCGAGTAATTTCTTAAGATTTTATGCACTAGTCAAATCCTGGATGGAATGGGCATTTACATAGCTCTAATATTGGAAAGATATTTCTACGATTCTCACTCAAACTTATGGAAAATAGTAGGGCAGACTTGCGTTATGCACGTTTATTTCTATATTTTTGCAGTTAAATTCTGAAGATTTTTGCCCCAGGTCAATTCCTGGTAAGGGGCATTTGACATGCTCATAATAATATTTGGGAAAAAAGATATGATTCTACCGATCTCCACTCAAACTATGGGTAAATAGTAAGGCAGATTGGTATAGTGCAGTTATTTCGTATATTTTTCGACAGTAATTCTTAAGATTTTTGCGTAGGTCAAATCCTGAAGGGGGCAATGAACCATAGCTCTTAATATTATTTGAGGGAAGATATTGATCTACCGATTCTCACTCAAAACTATGGTACAATAGTAGGGGCGACTTTGGATATATTGACGTTATATTTCTACTATTTGTCGAAGTAAATTCTTTAAGATTTTGCCCAAGGCAAATCCGGAAGGGCATCGTGACTAGCCTCGAATATCTGGGGAAAGATATATCTTACCGTTCTCACTTCAACTTGGGTACAATAGAGGGGCAGACTTGCGTATATTGCACGTTTATTTCCTAGGTTTTCGGCAGTAATTTCTAAGATTTTTGCCCTAGGTCAAATCCTGGAAGGGGCCTTTGACTAGCCTAATAATTTGGAAAGATATGATATTACCGATTCTCACTCAAAATATGGGATAATAGTTAGGGCAGACTTGCGCTATATGCCACTTTATTTCTATATTTTTCGAGTAGTAATTCTTAAAGATTTTGCCGGGTCAAATCCTGAGGGCATTTGACATAGCTTAATATTTGGGGAAAGATTGGGGGGGATTCTACCGATTCTCATCAAACTATGGGTAAATAGTAGGGCAGACTGCGTATATTGCACGTTTATTCTATATTTTTCGAGTAATTTCTTAGATTTTTGCCTAGGCAATCTGGACGGGCATTTGACAAGCTCTAAGTTTTTGGGAAAGAATATGATTTACGATCTCACTCAAACTATGGTAAATAGTAGGGCAGATTGCGTATATTGGCAGTTTATTTCTGATATTTTCGACGTCAATTTCTTAAGATTTTTGCCCAGGTCCAAATACTGGAAGGGGCATTTGACATAAGCTCTGAATATTTTGGGAAGATTATGTTCTACCGGATTCTCACTCCAAACTTATGGGTAAATAGAATAGGGCCAGACTTTGCGTATAATTTGCACGTTATATTCTATTTTCGAGTAATTTCTTAAGATTTTTGCCCAGTAAATCCTCGACAGGGGATCTGACATAGCTCTAATAATTTTGGGGAAGAATATGATCTACCGATTCCACTCAAAACTCATGGGAATAGTAGGCAGACTTGCGTATTATTGCACGTTTATTTTCTATATTTTTCGAGTAAATTCTTCAAGATTGGTTGCCCAAGTCCAAATCTGGAAGGGCATTTGACATTAGCTCTAATATTTGGGGAAGATATGGATTCTACCGATTCTCACTCAAAAATAACTATGGGATAAAAGTAGGGCAGACTTGCGTATATTGCACGTTATTCTTTATTTTTCGGATGAATTCTTAAGATTTTTGCCTAGGTCAAATACCTGGAAGGGGCATTGACGTAGCTCTAATATTTTGGGAACAGAATATGTTCATACCGATTTCTCACGTCAAACGATGGGTAAATAGTAGGGCAGACTTGGCATATGCACGTTTATTTCTATATTTTTCGATTAATTCCTTAAGATTTATGCCCAGGCAAGATCCTGGAAGGGGCATTTGACATAGCTTCTAATATATTGGGAAGATATGTTCTACGACTCTCACTCAACTATGCGGTAAATAGTTAGGGCAGCTTGCGTATATTGCACGTTTATTTATTATTTTTCGAGTAATTTCTTAAGATTTTGCCACTAGGTTCAAATCCTGGAAGGGCATTGACATAGCTCTAAATTTTGGGGAAAGATATTTGTATCTACCGATTCTCACTTCAAACTAGGGTAAATAGTAGGGCAGAATTGCCGTATATGCCACGTTTATTTCTATATTTCGAGTAATTCTTAAGATTTTTGCCAGGTCAAGTCTGGAAGGGGCTTGACATAGCTCTAAATAATTTTGGGAAAGACTATGATCTACGTTCTCACGCAAACTATGAGGTAAACTAGTAGGGCAGATGCCGTATATTGCACGTTTATTTCTTATATTTTCGAGAATTTCTTAATCTTTTGCCATAGGTCAAATCCTGGAAGGGGCAATTTGACATAGCCTCTAATCTTTGGGGAAGATATGATTCTCCGATTCTCACTCAAACTATGGTAAATAGTAGAGGCAGATTGCGTATATTGCCACGTTTGATTCTATATTTTACGGTGAATTCTTAAGATTTGCCAGGTCACAATCCTGGGAAGCGGCATTTGACATAGCTCAATATTTTGGGGAAAAGATATGATTCTACCGATTCTACTCAAACTATGGGTAAAATAGTAGGGCAGACTTGCGTATATTGCACGTTATTCTTTATTTTCAGTAATCGTTTCTTAAGATTTTTGCCAGTCAGAATCCTGGAAAGGGCAATTGACAGAGCTCAATTTTTGGGGAAAGATATTGATTCTCCCGATTCTCACTCAAATATGAGGTAAAATAGTTAGGCAGATTGACGTATATTGCACTTTCATTTCTAATTTTCGAGTAATTTCTTAAGAGTTTTGCCCAGGTCATAATCCTGGAAGCGGGATTTGACCATAGCTCTAATATTTTTGGGGAAAGATTTGTATCTACGATTCTCACTCAAACTATGGGTAAATGTAGGGCAGACTTGGTATATATTGCACGTTTATTTCCTTATTATTTCGAGGTATTCTTAAGAATTTTTGCGTAGGTCAATCCTGAAGGCGGCTTTGACATAGCTCTCAAATTTTGGAAAGATATATTCTACGATTCTCATCAACTATGGGTAAATAGTAGGCAGGGACTTGCGTATATTGCAGTTATTTTCTATATTTTTTGAGAGTAATTACTAGATTTTTGCCCAGTCCAAATCCTGGAAGGAGGCATTTGACATTAGCTCTAATATCTTGGGAAAATATGATTCTACCGATTTCTCACTCAAACTATGGGAAATAGGTAGGCAGACTTGCGTAACTTATGCACGTTTTCTCTTTCTATTTTCGAGTAATTTCTTAAGGATTTTCCCAGGTTCAAATCGTGGAAGGCATTTGAACATACGCGACTCAATAGCTTTTGGGTAAAGGATATGATAATTACACTCTCACTCAAACTATGCGGTAAATAGTAGGGGGCAGATTGCGTATATTGCACGTTTATTTCTATATTTTTCGAGAATTTTTAAGATTTTATGCCAGGTCAATCCTGAAGGCAGCACTTTGAATAGCTTAATTATTTTGGGAAAGATATGATTCTACGATTCTCACTAAATATGGTAAATAGTTAGGGCAGACTTGCGTATATGCACGTTTTTTTCTATATTTTTCGCAGTAATTCTGTAAGATTTTTGCCCAGGTCAAATCCTGGAAGGGGCATTTGACAGTAGCTCTTAATATTTTGGGGAAAGATATGATTCTACCGATTCTCACTAAATATGGGTAAATAGTAGGGCAGACTTGCGTACTATTGCACGTTTATTTTCTCATATTGTCGTAATTCTTAAATTTGCCCAGGTTTCCAATCCTGGAAGGGGCATTTGACAGCTCTAATATTTGAGGACAAGATAGATTCTTACGATTCTCACTCAAAACTATGGCGTAAATAGTTAGGGAGATTGCGTTATTGACCGTTTATTTCTATATTTTCGAGCTAATTGATCTTAAAGATTTTGCTAGGTCACAAATCCTGGAAGGACGGCATTTGACATAGCTCTATATTTGGGGAAAGATATGATTTACGATTCTCACTCAAGAACTATGGTAAATAGTAGGAAGACTTGCGATATTCATTGCAACGTTTATTTCATCTTTTCAGTAATTCTTAATTTTTGCCCAGTGTACAATCTGGAAGAGGGCATTGACATAGCTCATATTTGGCGGAAAGATATGATTCTACCGATTCTCCACTCAAACTATGGTACAATAGTTAGGGCAGACTTGTGTATATGTACGTTTTATTTACTATATTTTATCGGGAATTTCTTAAGATTTTGCCCAGGTAAATCCTGGACAGGGCATTTGACATACTCTATATTTGGGAAGATATGTGTCTACCGCATTCTCACTCAAACTATGGGTAAATAGTAGGCAGAGCTTCGATCATTGCAACGTTATTTTCTAATTTTTCGAGTAATTCTTAAGATTATTGCCCAGGTCAAATCCTGGAGAGGGGGCATTTGACCAATAGCTCTTAATACTTTTGGAAAGATATTATATATCTACCGATTCCTCACTCCAACTTGGGTAAATAGTGGCGACTTGCGTATATGCACGTTTATTTCTAATATTTTTGAGTAATTATCTTAAGATTTTGCCTAGGTCAAACCTTGGAAGGCGGTTACATAGCTCTGATATTTTGGGAAAGATATGATTCTACGATTCTCACTCAACTAGGTAATTGTAGGGCAGCTTGGCGTATATTGCACGTTATTTCTAGTATTTTTCGATAATTTCTTAAGGATTTTATGCCCAGGTCAAATCCTGAAGCGCGGCATGACATAGAAACTCTAATATTTTGGGGAAAGATATGGATTCACCGATTCTCCACTCAAATAGGGGTAAAATTAGTAGGGCAGACTGGCTAATTGCACGTATTAATTCTATGATTTTCCGAGTAATTCTTAAGATTTTTTCCCAGGATCAAATCCTGAGGGCATTTGAATACTCAAATTTTGGAGAAAGATAATGATTCTACCGATTATCACCAAAACTATGGGTAAAATAGTAGGGCAGACTTGCGTATATGCACGTTGTATTTCTATATTTGTCGGTATCTTAAGATTTTTGCCCAGATCAATGTCCTGGAAGCGGCATTGACATAGGCTCTAATTGATTTGGGGAAAGATATGATATCTACCGATCTCACTCAAACTATGGGAAATAGTAGGGCAGACTTGCGTATATTGCACGTTTATTTATTATACTTTTTCGATGTAATTTCTTAAGATTTTTGCCCAGGTCAAATCCTGGAAGGGGCATTTGACATAGCTCAATATTTTGGGAAAGATATGATTCTACCGATTCCTCACAACTATGGGTAATAGTAGGGCAGACTGCTAATTGCACGTTATTTCTATATTTTCGAGTAATTCATTAAGATTTTGCCCAGGTCAAATCCTGGAAGGAAGGATTTGACATTAGCTCTAATATTGGGGAAGTATGGATTCTACCGATTCTTCACTCAAAACTATGGGCATAGTAGGCAGACTTGCGCGTATATTGCACGGTTTTATTTCTATTATTTTCGAGGTTTAATTTCTAAATTTTTTGCCCAGGCAAAATCTGAAGGGCATTTGGACATAGCTCTAATTATTTTGGGGAAGATATGAATTCTCCGATTCTACTCAACACTAGGGTAAAATAGCTAGGCAGAATTGCTATATTGCACGTTTATTTTATATTTCGAGTAAATTCTTAAGATTTTTTGCCGGTCAAATCCTGGAAGGGGCATTGACAGCTCTAATATTTTGGGGAAGATATGATTCTACGATTCTCACTAAACTAATGGGTTAAATGTAGCGCAGGACTGCGTATATTGCACGTTTATTTCTATATTTTCGAGTAATTTCTTAAGATTTTTGCCAGTCAAAGCTGAAGGGGCATTTGACATAGCTCTAATATTTGGGAAAGATTTGATTCACGATTCTCACTCAAATATGGGTTTAAAGTTAGGGCAGATTGCGCTATATTGCAGTCTATTATCTATATTTTGAGAATTTCTTAAGATCTTTGCCCAGTGTCATAATCCGGAGGGGCATTGACCATGCTCTAATATTTTGGGGGAATATGATTCTACCGATTCTCACTCAAACTATGAAATAGTAGGCAGATTGGATATTGCACTTTATTTCTAATTTTTCGAGTTAATTTTTAGATTTTTGCCCGGTCATCTGGTAAGGGGCATTTGACATAGCTTATAATTTTGAGAAGGTATGATTCTACCGATTCTCACTCAAACTATGGTGTAATAGGGGGCAGACTGCGTATATTGCAGTATTCTATATTTCGAGTAATTTCTTAAGATTATTGCCAGGTCAATCCTGGAAGGGCATTTGACATAGCTCTAATATTTTGGGAAATATTGATTTAACGATCCCTCTTCTTGCT
>CM042146.1:127869227-127894227 GCA_023376005.1 Doryteuthis pealeii
CCAATGTCCTACCCACGATTACCAGAATCGCTGAATAACCTGATTCGATCGATTTACAGATCTGGTAAAACAAGAAACGCATGTGTGTTCTCAACCAAGAAAAGAGCTTAGTAAATAAGGAGAGAAATACAAAAAATCGATTCTTTACAATAGAGATACACATCGAGGTTTTTTTTTTACTGATCTTATCATTTACCGTTTATGTTTCAGTTAATAGGAATAAAGTTAATCTGTCATTTACTAAAAACAAATGACGACATCTTCCATAATAACGTTTACAATAATAATTGATTAATGACATTTTTTATCAACAAATTCGTCTGTGTGCTGAAGAAAGTCTAATGCTAAATAAGTCCTGCAAAGTTTCAGTCAGTGAAACTGCAGATATTTGTTTGTGATTTAATGTAAGATGGACGTAAATGCATACATTTTCTTCCGGAAAAAAATCCCTTTTTATGTAAGAAATAATAACACAATTAAAACCCTCAAGGTTTCATCTTTTTCTTTTTCAATATTACCGAGAAATTCTTATAAATCAACCTTTTATAAACTTTTGCTAGAGGCCCATAGTATAATGTTACCATTGTAGGAAATGGACACTAAAAATCGACTTCAAATCCTGGACGACGGTTTTCATTCACATAGTGCTAATTCTTTTGAAAAAGATATGAACCCAACTATTCTCCCTCAGCTATATAGAACCTTTAAACAAAAGAGATTTTTTACATCCTAGCAGGGTATTATTCAGTAAAAAAGGACATTGACATTAAAAAAGAACATTATACAGTATTGCTTATAAAAAAATCAAGCGTAGATATTTGTAACTAAAAATAAAAAATACAGAAAAGATATGTTTGATCTTTATTCAAACTGCTACTTAATATATTTTTAATTGCAGTGTTTTATTGTTGCAAGTTGTTAATAAGTAACATAATAACATATACTGTATACTGCGAGTAAAATAATGACGAACATATAAGTGACATTCCCCAGAGGACACCTACGCAAAAAACCAGTGTGACTAAGCAGCCCCCAAAATGGCATACAGCACCTATTCGGACATGGAATACCTCTAAGGACTTACCAGGAATGAATGAAAGTGGTTGAGAGAGAGAGAGAGAGAGAGAGAAAGAGAGAGAGAGAGTCATGGAAATCTGTTTCTCAGCAGGCCTTGATATGATGATGATGATGATGATGATATTAACATCCAGCCATTTTTGGATCTGGAGAAAATTATTTTTAAGAAAGTAATTTATGAAAGAGTAGAACTTTCAGAGTAATTTTAATTAACAAGAAGAGAAGGCCTTTGATTTCCTTCTCCTAGACTGATTGCCTAACCATGGTTAAAGAGCCCAATCTACCCTACCAGTTACTCACAAATGGAAGGAGAATAGTTCAATTTGTACCTTTCCCAAGGGTATTAGCACCACGTTTAATGCAAACATCTGCTTCCAGGATTTGAATTCATTTGCTTATTATGGGCAATACTGTATAAAAGTCTAAATCAATTCAGTCAGTGTATATTGTTAAGGAAAATCTGAGATGGAAATTTTTTTAACTGATATGCACGATCCCTGTCACGCAAAATATACGACGCTTCTTGCTGTGACAATTATACCAAATCATTCGATTACCTGACACGCAATGCCCCCCGCTGTGTCAAACGGACCACCACTGCGGAGTCTTCGAATCGCCCGTTCAGCCGAGGAGTCGTATTACCTAGCCGCCCTGGAGTTTTATGGACTTTAGGAGTAAGCATCATAATAAAGCTTTAATATCATTGAGAAATATACTCATACTATCATTGCAATAGCACAGATCGTCATCCCTTGAGATTTTTATACAACCAAACGTCTGAGTAATTCATCAACTTTGGCAACGGTTTGTCATTGTGATAACTTAAGAGAAATGCCGCAGACAATATGAAGAATATTTGTCTGTATTGAATTCTTGTTGCTATATTTCATTAGGAATTAGTATCCTATATACTTGTGTGATGAACGACTTTTAAAGACAAGTTTTTCACCAAATTGACAAAGGATTGTTCATTACACGATTATAGTACTATCCGGTACCAGGAAGGTCGAAGAAGGGAAGGAGAGTTCTTTTGATAAGAAAGTTCTTCAGAGAGAGAGAGATATTGGAGAGAGAAAGAGGGAGAGAGAGAAAGAAAAAGAGAGAGAGAAAGAGAAAGAGAGAGAGAGAAAGAGAAAGAGAAAGAGGGAAAGAGAGAGAGAGAGAGAGAGAGAGAGAGAGAGAAAGAGAGAGAGACTTACTTGGTGAGGAGATCTTATTTCTTTCTTGTTGATCCTTCTACCATCTTCGGCTGCCAACTTGTTGGATTTTGCTTGTTTAAATTAAATGAATTACAAAGACATATTTTTGTTACTTGATCACGGGGGAGACCAGGCCTCAGCCTGTCTTAACCCTTCGTCAGCCAGGCTGAATCTCTCAAACTATCACCTCTCCCCTTTCTCCCCTTCGCCACGCCATTCCTCCTCCTATCAAAAACAATGCCACGCGTCTCCTCGGAAATCATGCCTCAAACTTTTCCGCTACCTATCACGCCATCACTCAAACTTTTCCCTAACTAATGACTCAAACCACCATCATGGTTCAACCTAATTAGTTATTGTGTCATACGATATATGTTTTCCAAACCTTGTTTGCAGGTCTAATCTTGTGTATCTTCGATCCAAATTGTTTTGGCAAAGCCTATACCGAAAGAAAAAGTTATTAGGTAACACAATAAATCTTTTATTTACAATTATTTACCCTAGCCATGGTTTAAATATTACCACTACTATTCTTCTACAAGGATAGCTTTGGTATTAAATAACCCACAAATTGTGACTTGTCAGTGAAAAAAAGAAACCAAATCAAACAGTTATTCATCATTTATAACATCTGTACAAATTCAGTATAAGTAGTGGGGTTTTAGAATGTTTGGAATATCCAGGAAAACACGGTAAGCTACACCAAGATCTAGAATGCATTGTTTAATTACGGTGTTGGATTGATTTTGATATTTCAATTCTCTTTCTAAATTTGATAACCAATAAAAATATTTATAAACTAACTCCAACAACAGCCTAAAAAATAATCAGGTTTATGATCCAAATTTAAAGAGAAACATTCTTGATAATCTTATAAATTAGTGTTTAAAAGACCCCCCCCCCACACACACACATATACCATCACCGCCAAGCTTTCTATTAACTTCATTGAGTTCTTTATATAACTTATATCTTGATTTTGATCTTTTTACATTAGTTTTGAAAGTCTAAAAGTTTGCATGTTTTCTATTTATATTATTATTATAATAGAATAGAATTTGATGTGGTTTCTTAGTTTAATGACATATCAACCTTTGTGGGTTATTTAATGCCAAACCCATTGTTTTAGAAAGTAAACGTGGTGTTACTATTCATTACATAGCGGAGAGGATAAGCTGTTGAAAATACTGACGTCTTATCTCGATCAAATCTGGGTCTTTCTATTTTAAATGTTTGTTCCCTAATATTGAACCCTACTGCATATTTTAGTCGTACACTGAGATAAAGTTTAGTTTTGTTTCTTTGTTTAATGACATATCAATCTTCATGGGTCATTTAATGCCACCATTATAGAAGAACAGTAGTCTCACCACATTGAGATGAGAAGTTACCCTAGTGTAATAGATGTTTGGGTCTGAATTCTTGTGACAAAACACGTTTTATTTTATTTTGTAAAACATTTTTTGACAAGTTGCGAATCTCTGGGAGATTTCTCCGTGACCTAGGTATAATTGGAATTTTAAAAAAGGAAGGTATCTACTGGAACTGATTGAATTGAAATGCATTTCGTGCAAGAAAAAAAATGAGGCGTGCACCCAATCTCAATAAGGGATCTGAGTGCATATTACCTCAAGTTACTTCAGTTAATGTAAAGAGTTTCATTACATTCGTGACAATATAATCTATTCATATTCATATAAATTTCAAACATCATTATTCAATTGTTGTATTCTGCTTCTTATGATCTTTAATCATAATTCTATTATCTTTTATCATCTATCGGGTGTTATTCTTTCGCAGTTCTTTTTCAATTGGGGGTGTCTCTTTTTTCATATAGGGATGGAGTCGCTTCTTTCATAGATGTATTCTGCTTCTCTGTGAGCCCCATCTTATCTAGATTTTATTCATAGAACCAACACAGAAGCATTTTATTATCCCGAATCGCTTATTTCCTAATAAATTACTTGCCGATTCGTGCGCACATGGAGCAAAGGCACATGTCTACGTCTGCCTGAATGGGGCACTCACTTCCCCACTTACTAAATTCTACTCTATTTTCCTAGTCACCTGATTACGCGACTCTCTAGGATAATGAGAGCCGCACTTCAGGCTAACCTCGGAGTAACTATTAATCCATATGACCATAGTATTTTTCTATTTGGTTTATCCATTCGTTTTTCAACAAATCAGTCAAAAGTTTTCCTTGTCTCCAACGACCTTACGTCATATTTTCAGCTTAAATGTGTATTCAGTCTCAAAAGAACGATTCCAGTTTTATTTCCACAGATTCTTTGACAGATGTCCTAGAATTGTTGATCGAACAAGGCGTGAGATGAGGAGCGAAATAAATGATTGTGTGAAGCGGATATTATCCGTGAGAATTAGTCACAGAAACATTTCTTATTCTAACACCATAAAAATTATGGAGGCCCGTTGTATAATAGTTATCATTATAGAAAATGGACTGGACAATCTGGGTTCAAAACCTGGACAAGACTGTTTGCATTTCACATAATACTAATACACTTGTGAAACGTTTGAATCCAACTATTATACGTCCAATTAGGGGTAAATAGTAGAGTAGATTGTATTTTTAACCTTGGTTAGACAATCAGCCTAAGGGTAAATCCGCTTAAAATTGACTTTGTGTCACATCCTAAACGTGTGGAGGAATTGGTAAATGCATATAAACACCATCAGCGACTAATCGCTTGTTTCGATTCCCGTGGATAGTTTAGGGCTGTAGTTGAAGGCAGTTTTATAGTGGAGATTCTTTGTATTATAAAGTTCGATCCTTTCTTGAAGTAGAAAGATGTAGTTTCAGTTTTAATCATTTTCTGTTGATCTGTCTTTGGAATAGAAAGTTGTATCAGAGTTAATTCTGTTGGTCCTTTCTTTAAGAAGTCATTCAAGCAAGTATTCTTTGGACAATTTATCAATGTCTTTAAATAGTAAATGAAATGCATGTTTGGGCAATTTTGATTGGTTAATTCAACTACTGCTGTTTTGGAACAGTCTAAAGTATAAGATGTAGTCTTTAGCACACCTTATATCCTATAATATTCCAACACCGCTATCGAAACGTAAGGACACCAGGTTCGTCTTTAAATTAGCTGTTTGCAAATGAATTTAGTACAAGTCTTGTTAGATAGTTGAAACGTAACTATAAATCTAATGATGTGGGTCAGATTGAATAAAGACATAGCATATTTTGAAATATCACAGCAGAACTCAAAATGACATGAAATACGTTTGAGACAGTCTCTTGAACTCTACATTTTTGGAATTGGTGATGCAGAAATTACTTTTATTTTAATTTAAAAACCACTGTAAAAAAATAGCATTTCTATTAATTTTAAATATTGTGATAGTGTGAGTTTGAAATTTTGTGATGTAACTCAAGATGACATGAAATATATTTGTTGGCAATTTCGTGGACAATAAAAATATGTTTATTTATTTATTCCCTATAGTAATCAATATAGTAGAAGTTCGAAGCTCTTCAAAACTATTAGTATCAGCAATATTTTATGACAAAGCATATAGTGTAAATAAAATTAGCTTCGAGTTCATTTAGTGTCACTATGGTCTACTTATCAAGTATTGTTAAGTTTCGTATTAGTAACATTTAAACAAACAAAACTCCATTGCTGGGGTCTTTCCCGAACGAAGAAATATTAATCACCATGGCCATGTTACGAAAATTCATGTACTGACTTGGTTTAAAGTATAAATCGCTAATGAATAATCATGTTCAACATATTTGACAGCCGGGCAACGCGGGTAAATACGCTATATATATATATATATATATATATATATATATATATATATATATATATATATATGTATGTGTGTGTGTGTGTGTGTGTGTGTTATTTTGATATATTGGCCACAGAACCAATAAGCCAGAAATTCTCTTGATCTGGTAACATAAGGCATTTTAGTAATTCAAATATACCCATGATATTTTTATACGGGTCATAAATGTATTGTCTATTTCGATTAACTCTTTCTCTCTCTCTCTCTCTCTCTCTCTCTCTCTCTCTCTCTCTCTCTCGCAAACACACACTCACACTCATTGGTGTCAACCGCCTTTATTTTATTTTTTTCTCACTTTCAATCTTCTTTTCTTTCTTTTGTTCTTTCTTTATTTCCTTCTTTCTTTCTTTCTTTTCGCACACACATTCCTTCACACCGTTCTTTGTTTTTCTTTGTTTCCAAGTTTTCTTCTTTCTTTCTTTCTTTTCTTTTCTTCTTTCTTTCTTTCAGCTCAAGTTTCTTTCTTTATTCTGTGCTTTCTTTCTTTCTTTCCATTCATTTCACATGACCCTTTCTTTTTTCTTTTTTCTTTTTTCTTCTTCTTTCTTTATTTCTTTCTTTCTGTTACGCTCTTTCTAAATTTAGATCTATCTATCTAACTATCTCTCTATCTATATATATATCAACTCTAATTACCTGAAAGGATTTCAGTCGATTCATGCCCCAGTGATCTCCGTTTGGCAATACAACTCTGTCATTTCAAACAAACAAAAATGCCAAATTATACACAAATTACATGTGATTTTTTGACGGGTACTATGCAATTCTATCTCTCTAAATATCTCATATCTCTTTTCTCTTCTGAACATAAACTCTTCTTGTGATTACTTGTTGTAGCGATTTAATGATGAATTAAAACACCGATATTTGCTGGCACGCACCGTAAAAGTTCGTGTCGCGATGAAGTCCAAGTAAATAATTAGAAATCTTTTACTTGGGGCATTTCGAATTGAAAGCTGCCAACTGAATTGATCGGTGATGATCATTCTTCTGGCCTTCCTCTTAGACGTGCCGAACGCGCGAAAATTGCTTTTCGTGACCTCACCTCAAACAGGACCGTACTTAGTTGCGTCTGGGATTGATGTCTTTTCATTTCAAACCGGAAACCAACTTTGCCATAGGTTGACTTGCGTATGGAAAGCTTTTCCCGCTCAAAATTAACCGGGAGATTTAGAAGTAGCCATTATACTGTACGTTTTTATTCTTAATATAATGCTTAGTTTCATGTAGTCGTTTGTTTGTTTGAGTGTTTGTCAATGTGTGAATTGGTTGAGTGATATTTCTTCTTTTTTCTTTGTTACGCCAATATTCTTGGCTGATTCCTTCTTTAACCTGTAATTTCAAGACTTGTTGTTCGGCCTATAAAGCTTTGGCCTTTCGTAATTTCAAGAAGATTCATTATCAGTCTTGAAAATTTCCAAATTATTGATCTCATTCTTTTGTTGCTATTTTTTGTAACGCATTTTTTAAAATTACGTTTGCTGATCTATTTATCCCAAGGTTTCTCAAAGTGATCTACATAAATCCCCTGGGGTCTATACAAAAACTCAGAGGGTCTGTAAGTATTCGGGGGTCTACAAAGGGTCTATGGAATCTACTGAGCCTTCTTAGTTATTAGAAAAAATAATTCTGCAGGAATCTTGTAGAACAAACTGATGTTAATATATTTTCAAAATTTTAAACCTAATGTTCAAGAATTTATCAAAAGTAATCAGCTTTACCCATCACATTAGCAAATGTGCTCTCTTTGTAAGGTATTAATTAGTATTAGATATTTTCAGCTCCTTTTACATGTTATACTTGCTTTACTGTTTATTTTACGGTTATCTTACAATTAAACGTTTTACATAAACGTTTGTGTAGAATTCATTAATTATATAATTAAATAAAAAACAACTGCAAAGTGGACTTGGGTATATAAGGAGAAT
This sequence comes from Doryteuthis pealeii, assembly GCA_023376005.1. Classification (NCBI taxonomy): domain Eukaryota; kingdom Metazoa; phylum Mollusca; class Cephalopoda; order Myopsida; family Loliginidae; genus Doryteuthis; species Doryteuthis pealeii. Next base: position 127,877,254 of record CM042146.1, read on the forward strand.
GTCCATGATAGGTCCATCACATTTTGGCAGCTGTTTACAGACATACAAGTTTGGGAACCACCCCTGATTTAACCTAGAGATGCGACCCTAACTGGTACTACCACTCCGGCTCAAGATGGACCTGGGAGTAATGGCAATGATTAGCTACTCCACACTCTCCAGAGATCCAGAACATGGATTTTACCACTATATGAAGTTTAACGTCATACCCAGGACAAAGAAGAGCCTCAGCCACCGCCTTTATGATAAAAAGGGTTGTTTTTCCATTAGAGCAATATGCTTAGGACAATCATATAAGTGCAAGGGCTGGACGTGACCAGAGAATTGACCGGATGGGGTTACTTTGACTGCCCGTCTAGCCTGAAATGAAATTTTGCATGTCATGGACTGCCCAGCAACAAGGGTTTCACCCTTAAGCATCAAACCCTGATGAAAGAAATTAAAATTCTAAGTTCTTTAAAATATGCTTTATTGTTATAGACAGTAGATTCCTTTTCTTTTACGCTGGATTTCCGTATATTATTTCATAGGACACACACACACGCACGTACGCACACATAATATATATATATAATATATATATATATATATATATATATATATATATATATTACCGAACCTCTCAGCCCGAGTAAAATGTGACAAATGGTCAGTTCTTTAAGCGAAGTTTAACTGGCTTGAATTACAATTTTTCTTCTCCTAGACTGGGTGCCATGTCCGACCTACTATTTACCCATAAATTGAGTGAGAATATTTTGATACATACCCTTCCCAATGGTATTAATGATATGAAATATTCATACAACCTCGTCTAGGATTTGAATTCAGTTGCCACATTCATTTCCCCCCGATAAACATTACATCACATTCGTTTAAATAAATTGTGAAATTATGAGAAGTTCATCTACTTCAAACATTTCTGTAAAATTCAATTTAGAATGTTATGATGAAAATTAATTCGCAATATAAAGAAAAACTCGCCGAAAATTAATAATGAAAATATTTCCTCTCCCGGAACGAACATAAAAGTAATAATCTATTATAATATTAAATCACTGTGTCCGTTTCGAACGGACTTATTGGTAAAACGAAATTATTTAGCCAAAACTTTTCTATAAATTGCCCGGCCATTAAAGTAAAATTGGTTTTAAGTTGATTCACCAAACCGGGAGCCAAGTTATGGGTACTTTTTGGGTATCCTAACTTTAAAAATAGTTAGACCAAACAACATCATTACAATTATCTCCATTGACGTTCACTCTGCTGTTTCCATTTCTTATTGCAATAACCGTTTCATAGCTCCTCCACCTATAGGTAGAATATTATCAAACCTTTATAAAATAAATTAGGATTTTAAGTTCTCTTCCAATTTTATAAATTATTCTCTACTATTACAGACTGTAGTTTTGTCTTTCTTTTATGCTGGCCTTCCATATATTCAGTCGGTAGAGCATTCACATAGGAATTGTATGGTTCATTGCTCGATCTTAATCCTAACCAATTCGGCACCGCTTGAATGATCTGATCTGAGCGTTAAATTGGGGAGCTGACGGTAGGTGCGGCACCCCACTTTAGACTCACGGCCAATATACGTGGTTTAGCATTAGTGAAAAGAAGATAGACTTCCTCGTTTTTCGACTGATACCAACAAAAGCCAATCAGACAACTTTACTTGTTACTTCCGTCTATTATCTTATTGGACATATTGCTCAATTTGGAAGTACACCATCTTTTTATAGCTGATATTCGAAGAAATAAAAGACAGAAGAGAAATAAGAAGAAAAAAATCGTCGTTCGTATTTTATCTCTGTGAAACCGGCTAGATTTCTAGTTATTAGTTATCAGGGTTCACAGATGTCTTTCGAAACACCTCGAGAAAACGGTATACAATCTGATGTGTATGAATCATAAGAGATTTAATGGCAGTAAATATCTGATGTGTAAGTATCTTCTGTGTGACAAATATATTTGGCCAACAGTATTTCTCTTCATTTCATAGACATATCCAATCTTTTCTAAATAATCTGACATCTTTCTTTGCGGCGTCGAATTATGAAGCTGGGAATGGCGGTTGTCAGATTGTCATTAAACGTATCACCTCCTCCTCCTCCTTCTACCCGTCTTTCTTCTCCTCCTCCTGCAAATCAATAACACAAATGTCTGTAGTCAGAGAAGTAATGAATAAACTCAATGCGATTTCTCTTTTTCTCTCTTTTGCTCTTTATATATATATATATATATATATATATATATATATAGGGAGAGAGAGATAACAACGACAGAGAGAAACACAAACACATTCGTATATTCTGTTCGATATATATATATATATATATATATATATATATATATATATATATATACACACCGATCCACACTCACAAATACATGCACCCATATATTATATATATATATATATATATAATATATTATATATATATATATATATATATATATATATACAAGGATTTTACAATTAAATAAGTGATTTCTCCATCGCCAAATTTAAAATTCAAAATTACCTCAAATGAATTTCCTATCATCTTGAGATTCCTGAAAATGTTGAAATTTAACAATCACAATATTTTAGATTAATGGGGAATCATTGTTTTTTATAGGGTTTTACAATTAACAGTGATTCTAAATTTCAATTCTTTATCTTTTCTGCAATACTAATTTCAAATTTAAACATTGCCACAAATATATTTTCTGATGACTTTCATAAAAATGTTTAAATTTCTCAATCACAATATTTTAATTTAATGTAAATTTTATTTTAAAAGAAACCTTAGAATATATCAATATGCCTTTTCTTCATGGAAAAGTACAAAAAAAAAGTTAAGAAAAATACTAAAAATAGAATTTGATGTCAATTTGATTTTTATCCAAAGGTTGAAATTTCACAACAACAACAATATTTAAATAAGTGTTTACAATGAAATAAATCCTTTTTCCAATGGAAATATATAAATTAAACATGACCAACAATGAATTTCATGTCAATTTAAGGTTCATGAAAATTGAGAAAATTTACAATCCCAATATTTCAATTTAATGGAAACATTGTTATTTTTCAAGAGATTTTACAATTAAATAAAAATTCTTTTCGGCATCATAAATGACAACAAAAAACTGTCACGAATGTATTTCCTATAATTTTGGGTCCCTCAAAATTTTGAAGTTTCACAATCATGATATTTAATTTTATTATAATAGTGATTTTACAATTAAATAATAAGTCCATTTTGCATCAAGTTCAAAATGGAATCAATTATTCTAACATGGGTTTTCTTAATAAACAGTAAGTCATTTTTTCATAGCTAATTTTAAAAAATACATATTTCATGAAAATGCTACAGAAGTATTTTGTTATCAGTTTTATCACAATATTGAAAACTAACAATTACAATATATGAAATTAATTAAAACAATGTGATTTCATCAGGGATTTTCAAATTAAATATATTGATATTCCATCATTGCCAATTTGAAATGTACAAACTAAGAAACTGTCACAGAAGCACTAGAGTTCTTTAATGTTGAAACTTTGCTAATGTTAATTAATCTCAGAATAAGAAAAGTATAGTTAATTTAAAAATGACAAAAAATTAAAAAGAGAGTACAATTATTTATAAAGCTTAGCTTTATTTACAAGGTCATAGATATGGGGCGCCAGTGAGAATTGAACTCACTAACATTGGTTTGCGAATCCAGCTTGCTAAACATTACACCACACGAGACAGCATAATTTGTGAATTTTCTTACATGTAAAACAATCATAACACACACATACAGAGAGAGAGAGAGAGAGAGAGAGAGAGAGAGAGAGAGAGAGAGAGAGAGAGAGAGAGAGAGAGAGAGACAGAGAGATTAATTACTGTACATTCTTTTATTATTTCAGTGTATACCACTTGCTATTGTTTTTCTGTGGGTTTGTGTCATAGGCACCAAACTATCTTTTTTTAGACCTCTGCAAGGGATACAGTCTGTATATTGTGGCGAACAGGGTGTGCATACCTATGGAATTAACTCTCTCCGATATACACAATTCTACATGTTAGTCCACCACTTCAAATTGAGAACATCCACCAAAGACGATTCAAATTCTCGATGAGTTTCCACGTAAAAGGAAGTCGTTTACATTGAAAACTTTTCGCCAATCACAAGACGACTTTCCTTCCCCAGACACAGCACATTCCGGATTTGACTCCTGCTCACTTTTTATTCCTCTCTTCTTCGCAGGAATAAAATCTCTCCTGACAGTTTATCGATTTTTAGAAATAGAAGAAAATGCTCTAAAAGGTCTGCACAATATCCCTCAAAATAAATCCGTGGACGTTTTTCAGAATTCCCAAAAGACAAAGCAAAAAAAAAAAAACTCTGGAAAATATGCACGTAAAGTCGTCAGAGTGGCCTATTGTCGGTATCAGCAGGATTAGTGAGGGTGTCTATCCCTTTTTCAATAGTGCTAGAACAAGCTGGTTGTATTTGTGTGAGTGGAGCACAACACCTACCATCAGCATCTCCCTTTACTGCACAGATCCAAGCTGTGCTACTCACGCGCTAAGTTAGCAAGGGGTTGTGTCGAATCCGGGACCACATGTTTCCTATGCGGATGTTCTACCGACTGAGATAAACAGGTATCCATTGCGAAAAAGGTATTTTCAAATAAATAAATCTCTTTACAATCAAATCTCTTTACACACACACACACACACACACACACACACATATATATATATATATATATATACATACACACATATAAATAAATAAGCTGTAGCTTACGGCCACACACTCGAGCCTCAGTTTTTAAGAATATAATATATTATTATTATTATTATTATTATTATTATTATTATTATTATTATTATTATTATTTAATTTTTGTCTTAAAAAATTATTATTTAATTTTTGCCTTAAAAAATTATATATTTTGCCTTAAAAATGTTATATTCTAATAAGCTTTAAATATCATACAGCTTTAGGACCTCAGCAGATGAAAATCTAGCCTACCTCTTGTTGAACCAAAAAATACCCTCTGTTAGTTCGAATGGATCTTTTCACTATCATATTAACCAACTGCAACATAATTCGTGTTCCTTTACCCTGTTCTTTGTTTCTTTTAATAGTAGATGAACCTTCATGAGTTATTTAATGTCAAGGCTATCCTTGTAGAAGAACAGTAATGGTAGTTTAATCCGTAGCTGAGTGTTTGGGATTGCTATCTTTTTCAAAGAGTATTTGTCCGAAAGTGAACGTAATAGTGACTGGTTTTTTACTCGGTTCCTACGCTGTTGCAATCCAGCACATTGGTCACTACGTCCCCGAGGACACCGCACCTTACCCTGCGGAGACGATTACTAACACTAGTGATACTATTTACCCCATAGCTGAGGGTTGAGGGATTTTTACCTTTTCTAAATGTATTTGTCTGTCCGAAAGTTAATGTAATAGCGCGTTTTGATTTCGAACTCGCTTATTACAATTGCACAGTCCTGCACGTTAGCCACTACGCCATAAAAGCCTGTCACTTACCCTGTGGAGACGAGTACTTAAATTAAAGTGTAGTATATATAAGATGTCGCAGGAAATTGACTCGTCGACCCCAGTTCGAATTGTGGACAAGTCTGTTTGCATTTCCAATTGCGCTAATTCCCTTAGGAAAGATATGAATCTAACTACCCCCTCTCTCTCTCTCTCTCTTCTCTCTCTCTCTCTCTCTGTCTGTCTGTCTGTCTCTTTTCCCAGCTATGGAAAAATAATAGGGCAGACTGGGCTCTTTAACCTTGGCTAAGTAACCAGTCTAGGAAAAGGACAACACTCTATTCAAACCTGTTAAATTCTGCTTAATAAATTGACCTTGTGTCACATCCTGCTCGTGCGGAGGGGTTGGTAAATATATAGATAAGACTAATACTCATCAATCGTAAATGACATTTCTTTTATTTTCTAATTTCTATCATAAACCTTTCTTCTTTTTTAAAACTTGAATTGCATCTACATAAAGCGTGGAACTAGCACAAACATGTTCATATGAAATTAATAAAAGAAAAGTGTTGTCTCCCTAAAAGATGGAAATGATAATGACACAACATAACTGCTATTTAAAGCATGAACGTGCCGGAAATATCTAGAGTATTTGTAAGCATCAGACTTTTCATTTGGTCAGTCATACGGATGGTTGAGACGCAAAGCGATTGCACTTAGGCCGACTGGGCCGGTGTAACAACACACACACACGTTCCACACGTGTCGATCAGCTGGAAATGGCTTGATGTTGGCCATATATCATACGGGGTTTATCCGTCGGGAAATTATTGATAAATGCTCTTTGTTGTTTACACAACTTCTCTGCAATCCGGGCAGTGCACTTATTCGGCGCCGAAAAGTGACTCTACATGATTTCCCTGTAGTATTATCTATCGATTCCACTTATCTATCTATCTATCTATCTATCTATCTATCTATCTATCTATCTGTCTGCTTGATTGTCTGTCTGTTTCTCTCCGTGCATATCTATGTATCTATCGATCTATCTATCTATCTCAATCTTTTTCAATATCTATATATCTGTCAGTATATTTCTTTTTTCTTTCCTTCTTTCTTTCCATCTATTTATCTATCTAACTCATTTGGTCTATCTATCTATCTATCTATCTATCTGTTTCTGTCGGCTTCTATCTTTCTATCCCAATCCTTTTCTATCGATCAATATATCTCAGTCTCTTTCTTTATTTTCGTCTATTCATGTAACCCAGTCTATCTATCTATCTATCTATCAGCCTTTTTCTGCTAAAGTGACAATTTTGTTGCAATTTTATTTTTTATTACAGAAATGTTGCAGTTTCATTTTTGGTTACAGTGGTATTGCAATTTCAATGTATTGCAATTTTATTTTTTACTTACGTAGGTGTTGAATTTTCATTTTTGTTTACAGAAATGTTTCAATAATGCAGATTGTGGTAATAAATAATACATGATAATATCCGTTTTAATTGTGTAATTCTATTTTAGTTTATAATAAGGTTATATTTAAGTATTTTTCTTAAGTATTGCCTATAAATAAATACTTTTCATTTTATTTTCTTCTAAAATAAACATACCAATATTTTACAATTTCGACAGGAAATAATAGAATCAAAACGGATGTTATTAGCTACTAATATTACACCAATCCCCATTGAAGCACTTAAGAAAAATTATGAATATGTAAGTAAGTAAAGTCGTCGGGGCGGCCTAATGTCGGTATCAGCCAATCAGCGAGGGAGTCTACCCCCTTTTCACTAGCGCTAGACCAAGGAGAATTTTTTTCGTCTCGGGTGGAGCTCCACACCTACCATCAGCTCCTTACTTTACCGCCAGATCCATGTGCTACTCATACGCTGAGTTGGCGAGGACCGGGATCGAACTAGGAAACTTGTGGTTTCTAGCGGAACGCTCTACCGACTGAGCTAACCCGGCCCCTTAATGAATATATAGAAGTATGAAAATGAGTGCCAACTTTTAAATATATTTAGCTAACATTATTTTTAATTATATAATTATGGCAATTTTATTTATTGTTACAGATTTCCAATGCTGTAGAGGTTAGTAATAGGTAATATCTAATAATATACGTTTTTGTACGTATAGATTCTTACTAGAAATGATCAAATCTTGATATCTTTAGTTTAGAAGAAAAGTATTTTCATGAGAAATGTCACTTACCTATGAACGATAGTATAGATATATCCTTTCTGAGAAAAAGAGAGGAACAAAAAGATATAGAAAGATGGAAAGGCCCGACAGTATTAATTTCTTATTGAAACATTTAATATGATGAAATAGGTTAAAGCGAAGAAGCAATCACCATTAATTTAGATGAGAAAACATTTGATTGTTTCCCGCAAAAAACAGACTGACAAATAATATCGAATAAGACATAAAAACTAAAATAAAAAAAGAATGGATGGTAAAATTCATGAATGACAAAAGAAGAAAATCATACAAAATGCTGAACAATATTTCTTCTATTCGCCTCTGATATATAGTTATTTACTAAGCTTAACTGAGAGGCCAGAAGTATGGGGCGCCCAACGAGAATCGAAATTACTAACAATAGTTTGCAAATCTAGCTTGCTAACCATTACACTACGGAATGTGCCCAATTAGCCTCTCATATATTTACTTATATATGAGAGGCCGGTCATGTAGTGGTTATCGTCGGAAGAAATGGACAGAAAAAGACGAGCTTCAAATCCTGGACGAGGATGTTTGCATTTCACATAGTGCTAATACCCCCGTAAAAGTTATGAATCCAACTATTCTCTCTCCAACTATGGGTAAATAGTAAGATAGACTGGGATTTTTAACATTTGTTAGGACACGAGTCTAGTAGGAGGAAAACTCTGGATTAAAAAAAAAGGGTTTCTATTTTCTTTAGTCAAAATTATTTTGAGAGCACCCCCTTTTCCCTCCAAACCATAAATGATTTTTATTTTTTAAAATAGGTAATTTTCTGTTATACACCACTTAAGAAATTGACCTTGCATCACATCCTGATCTTGTGGAAGTGTTGATATATATATATATATATAAAGAAATTGTAAATCATGTAGAGTTAATGTAAATTATTTATCGGAGTCTCTTTGGAGTAATAACTAACGTGCTGATTTGCGAGCTCAAAATAAGCGAATTTTAAGTCTAGTACTCTTATTACGTTTACTTTCGGACTCATACCCTAATGAAAGGTATAAATACCCTCTTCACTTCAATGCGGTTTAAATGCTATCACTATGTTATTCTGCAGAGATGAATTTGGTATCAAATAACCCACGAAGGTTGACAAGCCATTAAACAAAGAACAGTATTTCTACGAATTTGTCCATACTCATGAAGTTAATAAAAAATCTAAACCGAGAATTATGATTTTGTGTATTACGCTAAAAGGCATCAATCGTGAGGTTCCAATTATCGAGCTCTGAGTAATGTAGAGTACCTTTTCATTGTCCCTGGTTCCCTCTGGCCAGGCATGGTAGTACCTGTTAAGATCCCATCTATGAGTGAAGTAGATCTATTTGTAATTACTATTTATTACTATCAGTTTGTTGTTACTTATGAAGTTCATGAAAACTATTTCTTTCAGTTTCTTAATACAGAGGAAGTTAATGAAAGATCTAAGATAACCAACAGTTATTTCTTCTACTTTATTGATACACATGAAGTTGATAGAAATTACTTTTACTACTTATAAAATCAAACTAAACAAAAATATTTACCTGCAAACTATTTGCTTACAAATCATATATATATATATATATATATATATATATATAATATATATTGTAATACAGGTGCTAGGATAACCTGCGAAAGGCACACAAGTGTAAAGGACTGCAATTAATCAATATCTTGATTAATCTAGTGGATTTAACCCTGAAGATCCCTATGGTGAAACTCGAGTAGGTTATCACTTGTATCCGTATTGCAATAAATTTGCTCTACTAACGTATTGAGCACTTTTAATTTGTAATATTGCTGCGTTACCTTACTGAATTTTGCATCAACTAACCATTGTGACCATATTCGCCGGTAAGTCACCTTTCCATAATATATATATATATATATATATATATATCAACAAGATTTAGTATTCACTCGCTCACAAAGGTTGATATGATATTAAAAAAAATAACCAACTAACATAATTATTTCTACCAATTAATAAACATGCTGTTAATGAAAAATCAACATAAAACAAATTTCTACCAATTTATTCATACAAATAAATTTCATGAAAAATCTTACGAAAAATTGTTTCCACCAATTTATTAATATACATGACGATAAACAAATTATATGAAAAGCAACACGATTTTCTGTTTAATAATCCGCAAGTGTTGACATGCCATTAAACACCGACCAACCAATCAGCCAACTAACCAACCAAAGTAAATGATAGATTGTAATAACATACTAAATAATAAAGTACATACTTACCCAACCCGTTTGCCACGGTTAGGACATCACACAAGTATGAGCCATCCAGCAAGAATCGAACTCACTATTCAGTAGTAGAGACCTGTGAGACCATACTGCTAACAATTATACCACGATTGAACAATGAATATATTTTGTATATATTAATAATAAAATAATCGACAAGAAACCTGCAATCAAATCCACTTAATTTTGCCAACCATCTAACATTAAGGACACACTGTGCTGCAGACAGGTTAATTAAACCAACTCATTCACTGGCTTTACAACTAAAAAGATTAAAAATTTACCACGAATTTAAATGTTATTTATTTACTGGACTGCACACGTTGACAAAAAACAATAAATTGTAAAGTCAGAATGGCCATTTTCGACGAAATGATTAGTAAGTAATAAAAATAAAATAATAATCATGTCTCATTAAGATTCAATCCCTATTACTATACCATCAACGTCTCTCTGTGTGCTTCATACATGTGGCCTAGTGTCACAACTAAGCAAAGTTTAGCAAATAACAACTGTATTTTCAACATCTCTGACGTTAGGGAACAATTAAATAAGAAGGATTATTCTTTTGTCTCATAAGATACTATGATAGATCGTATGACGTAAAGCAAACTTTCTAAAAAAAAGTGTAAATCGTTTATCCCGGAAGAAATGAATTCAAGTTTTGGTATATATATATATATATATATATATATATATATATATATATATATATATATATATATATAATATAAAGAAAAATAAAGCTTTGACATTTATCCTTAAAAAAATCTAAAATTCTAAACCATATATGATTTATGAAATTTTCTTTGGTATTGTGGGGAAATTCTTTGTAGGTTTCTATTAATCCGAGAATCAGACAATTAAAAGTCTTCACAGCAAAATTTTTCAATCTTATCTTCAAAATATCTGGAAGAAGATACTTCATAGAGTTGGAATATAAGTTATTTCTGATATAAAACTGATATCTGACATCTTGTGTCTATGCCTGTTGGCACCAAAGTATTTATCGCACTCATCTATCAATCTCTCTATGCACACACAAACACACAGAGACATACTCATACACACTCAGAAAACACTCTCACGCCACACACACACACACACACACACACACGCACACACACACACACACATATATATATTATATAAATATAAATATATATATATATAAAGTTAAAAAGGGATAAGTTAAGTAGGACTATTTCTTGTATTTTACTTATTTTTTGATTGTTCTCAATTGGGCTCGACCTTAGGATAAAGTTTTTCTGAATAAATGTTTTTATAAAGCTTTTGAAAACGTTTTCAAATATTTGATATGCCCCAAGAATGACGACTGAAATGATCTGGTGATATGGTATATGCATTTAAAAAAAAATGAAAGCCATATTTATAAAATTCCATTTTCGAAATATTGCACTAGGTTACACAAGAGAGAACATGTTACAAAACAAACAACCACCTCTTTATCTCTCTTTATATATCTCTCTCTCTCTCTGTTCTCTTTATATATATATATATATATATATATATATATACTGAACAACAAAATAGCAAACAGAAATTACAGATTCCCGATGCCCTTCACATTAAAAATGAAAATCTTAACTCTAATAAAATCACCCCATATATATATTATATATATATATATATATATATATATATATATATTATTGTTGTTGTTGTTGGCATCCTTCCGTCTACTAATAACGATGGCGTAGTGTACATTTTTTATCTGCAACTGCTTCAGTGGAGGAACAGACCAATTCTTGAATGGCAATCTCTAGTGCAATGACAGCAAACAAACAGTGATGCTTGCTGGAGTTGCTGTTGTCTCTCCTTCCTTTTGGCTCTCTTTTCTGCGGCGGCTACTTTCCTCTCATTTTTACTCCTTTTCATTCCTTGTTTGACTACGAGTCACATGGTCTTCTGCACAAGCCTCACATGTGTTGGTGTTAATGTGGCATGTCTTCATGGTCCTCTTGCAGACATCTTTAAAGGGCATGCATGGTCTTCCTACTGGTCCGGTGCCCTCTGCTAATTCGCCCGTCTGGCCCAAGTAAGGGTCTAAGTGGAGTGTTGCATGTCATGGACTGTTCATTCAAGACTCCGTCCTTAAGTATCACGGGTCGCCAACTATGGCCAACAGGTGTCCCCATTTGGGGGAGTCTTGCAACTCTGCAGAGGTGCAGTCGGTGCATTCTAACGCCCCACCGACAGGGCAGTATATATTGATTGACCCTCGTATATATATATATATATATTATATATATATATATATATATATATATATAACTTTTGTTGAATCCTGCTTGTTCGGAGGGGTTGGGTAAATACATTTAATGCAAAAAATTAAAATGCCTATTTTGTTTACTATTGTTTTCATCTGTTTTGATTCCATTTACGTCTACACAACGCTACGTGATGTCAACATTTTTTGTGTACATTTTTTGCACATTTCTGAACAGTCACCCATTCTTAACAATTTTCAAGGCGCTGAATCCCTAAGGCTCATACAACATCGACAAGGCAGAACAAATAGATTCTTTTTTTCTTCCTTTTTACATTTTCCTCCTCCTCCCACTTTTGCCTTTCTCCTCTCCTAACGTCTTCTTTCTTTTGACGTGTAGTCTCGCGCCTCTTACAGTGCCGCATCAGGGGCAGGGCAGGTTGTACGTGAGGTCGACACCAACTAGACATAAGTAGCGATCGTAAAAACCATTCACGTGCGTGCCGAGTAACAAAAGGTCACCTTTGTAGGTTCCGCCATTCGAGTCTCCTCCATAAAAAATGCATTCTATCCGCCTTTCATTCAACTAACGTTTCAGTAACTTTCCTTGCTAAAGACACACGGACCTTTTGACTATTGGAGTGTTGCAAATATACACCCCCCCTCCCGCACCGTGGAGCGATAAGTTGCCAGATCGTCCCCATGGGAAGCGTTCTTGGTGTAATGGTTATCCGTATCAATGTGTGCAAATTTTTAAACCAATTCCGGAATTTTAGTAAACCTCGCTATGTATTTTCAAAGTGATTTTCCCCCGACAGGTTGAAATAAAGTGTATAACATGAACATAGTCCGAAAAAACTTGCAACAATCCTTAAATTCATCGACACGCATGAAATATCATTAAACCACACAAAAATATTAAATTCTGTAAAACACAATGAATTATCAAATCAAAGCAAAAACAGAAAATCTTGCCAACCAAAAAGTGGGACGTTTTGTTTTCATTCTGAAATTCAGACAGTGACATTCCATTTCATTAGATTATCCGGAAGGAACTATGGGCACATTTAGAATATAACACACACACACACACACACACACGCGCGCGCGCACGCACGCACGCACACACACACACACATATATATATATATTTATATATATAAGGTAGCTTAGACATAAAGTCAACGGCGCTAAGTAACTATCCCAAACGCAGTTATTACAGTTACCGTCTACGCTACCTAACTTAGATATATTTGCTCGATCAATTAAAAGGATCACTCTATACTTATTAGTATTGCAAACTATTTTATGAATACCAATTATATATATATATATATATATATATATATATATATATATATAAGATTCATACATTCGTTTGGCATGTCAAATGGCATGTCAAATCGTCCAGGGATATTTTATGAATCACGCTTTGATTTATTATACCCTTAATATGTTTTTCAATTTACTCAAAATTCAAGTAGCTCTGTCATAGGAGCTTAGAATATTCTATTTGTATCTCTTTCTGAAGAGTAAGCTCCCTTTCCTAAATTGGTGTCTTGAGATGATACCTAATCTAGATCTGATGGTGAGGCCCCATGTCTACAGATCTGGAAAGTACTGAAGTACCCTTTCATTGCCATTACTCCCATATAAAACATGGAGTATTAGAACCTGTTAAGCTCCCATTTATGTTTTAAAATCATTTCCTTTCGACTCAATTTTCAAAAGACCACCACAAAATTAGTTGAAAACATAAACTTTCAGGCGACAATTTTCTATGGTGTCTTTGTTTGATGGCAAATCAACCTTCGTGGGTTAGCTAATGACAAAGAAGAACAGTAGGGGTACTATTTAACCCATAGCTAGAGGGAGGAGTGAGTTCATACTTTTACCAAGGGTGGTGGTCCGAAAGTGAACATAATTGTGCGACTGGTATTCGAACTTGCTTATTCGATGTCGCAGTCCAGCACGTTGGCCATTACGCTACGGACACTCTTCAGGACAAATTTATTATTGGCTTTTATGACAAAAAATTAGGTGCAGTTATGCATCAGATTTTTTTTCGAGGGTAAGCCTCTTAAGCTAGTAGAACAATCCACATGCCTAGGTATTAATATCTCATCTACAGAAGGCGATATTAATACACGAATAGGAAAGGCATGGTCGGCCACAAACAAATTATCAGTCATATGGAAATCCAATCTTACTGACAAGTTAAAGCGACAAATCTTCCAGGCTGGGCTTATATCAGTACTGCTGTATGGCTACACCACTTGGACCCTAACGAAGCGCCTTGAAAATAAGCTAGATGAGAGCTGCACAAGAATGCTACGTGCAGTCTTTAACAAGTCGTGGAAACAGCACCCCACAAGGAAGCAGCTGTATGGCCACATACCTCTCCATCTCACAGACCATCCGAGTGAGGCGAACTAGGCATGCAGGACACTGCTGGAGAAGCAAGGACGAGCTCGTAAGTGACATTCCCCTGTGGAAGCCAACACATGGATATGCTAATGTCAGCCGCCCAGCAAGGACCTACATTGACTAACTATGCGAGGATGCTGGTTGCCGCACAGAAGACCTCCCAGGGGCAATGAATGATAGGGAAGGTTGGCGAGAGATTGTCATGGATATCCGTGTTGCCTGCGCGACATGATGATTATGATGATGCATCAGATTAATTTCTGTGTATACCTATTGACCCCAAAACGTGTTCGGGTCCTTGATGTAACAACAGTCCATGATGATACTGGTGCTTCACTTTAGGAAAGAAAGAAGGAATCTTAATCGTCCTTGACTTTAATCCCAGATTTACACTGGTTGGTAGTAGCAGATTGTGTTCAATCTTTGAGTAAAAATATATAAATTTAAGAATGATTATAAGATATTATCAATACAATGTATGCAATTTGTTTGCATTAGGAATATGTGTCCTGAGGAAGGTTGCATAAACCGAAATGTTATAGTGTGGATATTACCAACAAGAATAAATAATTAATCTTTTGTAACGTTGACAACGAACATTTTAATGCAATGAACACACACGTGAAATCAACTGCTATTAATCGGTGTCTCGATTAATTCAGTGATTTAAACCTGAAGATCCTTATGGTGAAACTCGAGTAGGTTATCTCTTGTAGCCATTTTATAATAAATTTGCTCTACTTAGTATAGAGCACTTTTTATTTTTTTATATCGCTGACTTACCCCCCATGAATTCCACACTTACTAACCATCGTGACCAAATTCAACGGTAAGTCAACTTTTCCTTTATATATATATATATATATATATATATATATATATATATATATATATGAAGAAAGGAAGTGAATCCGAAGGTATGTAGGATATTAAGAAAAATGAAAAAACACAGGTTTAAAAAACTCACGACTTAACCCATTTAAACCTGTGTTTTTTCATTTTTCTTAATATACCACACACACACACACACACACACACACACACACACACACATATATATATATATATATATATATATATATATATATATATATATATTCCGCGAAACGAAACAGGTGCTGCGTGATCAAATAATTTCTTTTTTTCAAAATCACAACGAATATCAGGTGTGAATGTTTTCCCGCTTAAAACAAAAGAATTAATTAAAGCAACACGAATATTGGTTAAATCAACAAGCCTTAAGAAAATGTTGTTGAAAAGGCATCGTTGCACTCATCTGAAGAAGGAATTCTCGCCGATTCTCTTACACGAACAGAACAACATCGGGGTTTGAAGAATTTCGTGGTTATTAAATTTATCTTCCAAATGTTGCGTCAGAATTAATGCAGAATTGGAAACGAGGAATAAATCAGTCAACCTGGGAAGAAAAATGGTTTGCATTCATATTTGGCTTTTCAATTTTGTAGGCCATCAAGATGTAATTTACATGATTTATAGGGAAATATATCGGGAATTTTGCTGCCATTTTCAGGTAGCTTATATATATATATATATATATATATATATATATATATATATATATATATATATATGCAGTATATGTATTTTTATGTATATGGATATATATATGTATGTAGATGTATGAATGTATCATTGTATATACATATGGATGTGTGTATGTATTCATGTCCTATGTATATGTATATATGTACGTATGTATGTATTTATATATGTATATATGTATATATATATATATATATATATATATGAAATGTATAGATATATGTATATATATATATGTATATAAATAAATGTATCTCTATATATATGTATGTATGTAAGTATATATATATATGTAAAGATTATGCTATTGACATGTATATATATACATTATATATATATATGTATATATATATATGGATATATGGATATGTATAGGTATATACATGTATGCAATATATAGGTATATATGTATGTATATATAGGTAAATATGCATATATATGTGTATGTATGCATACGTACAAATATGTATGTATGCAAGTATAATATATATGCATGTATGTATATATAAATGTGCATGTATTTATGTATATATATATGCATCAATATATATATCTTTAATGTATGTATATATATATTTATGTATATATGTATGTATATATATATCTATAGTTATACATAGGTATGCATGTATATATATGTATACGTTTAAATATATATATATATAATTGTACCTATGTATACATATATATATATATATATATATATATATATATGTATGTATGTATGTATGTATGTATGTATAATTTTCAAAGAATAATAGTTGATT
>CM042146.1:127899227-127914227 GCA_023376005.1 Doryteuthis pealeii
TATTCTTTAAAAGCAAACAGATTGCCGACTCCAATCTAGATAACAGAGATTTGGGTTATTACCCAATATTTAACCAACACAAAAACAAGAAACTTCAATTCCCTGTTGTACTTATTTCATGTGCGGTTTTGGAAGAGAGAAAACAAGAGATTTTCAAATTGGTCTTAAAATCTTCTTCACAATAGCCAACTTTATTTTCTACTGGCTGAATTCACTTTTCTCTTGTCGGCTTTTTATGCAGTATTAGGTTATTCCATAATATTTTCTTTCCATTGCTTGGAAAATATCAGTTTAAATAAGTTTATTTAATATATATTTTATGAAACCAGACTGTTCACCTATTTCATACTGTTTCGCGTCGTATCTCTTATTAGTTTATTTCCAGTTAAAATATAGAAATTAGAAATTATATTTCTATTTTCTCGCGTACAAAAACCAGTAATATATATATATATATATATATATATATATATATATATATATATATATTATATATAAACATTATTTATGTCATATATGTTGATAATGGCTGAAGGTGTTAGGTTGATGCTAAACTAAAGTGCTTTATATATATATATATATATATATATATATATATATATATATATATATATATATACGAGTCCACTGCTGACCCACGGTTATGTCTCTCCAGGTTAGCCCTATATCAAAATTAATTTTAGCATAGTTAAATGTCTAACACAATAACTCTCCGTCACTTACTCTCTCTCACTCTTACTCATACATAGAGAGGATGAGAATAATATGCAGAATGACAGTGAGAGATGGGTCAATTTTTGACTTAATTGCTAATTACGACTAATTAAAACCAATTTAAATGGAATTTTTTCCAAACATTAAGTAGTCCTAAAACCAAGGAATATCTTAGTATAATACTGTGTCCTTAAATTAAATAGAAAAAATAAAAATAGAATTATATCTATTAGTAAAATAATATATAAATATATAATATATATATATATATATATATATATATGTGTGTGCGTGTGTGTGTGTGTGTGTGTGTATGGTGGTGCATGCGCATGTAACAATTTGAATCAATTGAAATCAATAGAAGTAAGGTTTTCCCGGTTTGATTTCCAAAATATTGTGATTAGAAGTAATATATACGTTTACTCCCATATCAACACACACACACACACACACACACACACACACACACACATACACACATATATATATATATATATATATATATATATATATATATATGATGGTAGGTGAGGTGCTACACCTCAGAACCAAAGTTCAATCTCACTAGTTTAGAGCTAGTGAAAATTGGATTGACTTTGTCGGTGTTCAGTTGATATTTACAATAGGCCATATATATATATATATATATATATATATATATATATATATATCCTTTCCTTTCCTTTCCTTTCCTTTCCATTAAGACGTCCGTCACCGACGACGATGATATCAGTCTCTGTCTTCATCAGTTGTGGACCCTCTGGTGACTAGTTAGTCCAATTCTGGACTTACAGATGCAGTCACACACATTGCAAGGGAAATTCCAATCTGCATTTGATGGGTCATGACAACGAAGATGTCGCCGCTCCGCAGTCCTGTTAATCGCGATATTGAACAGTTTAGTTATTGTGAGACAGGCTTCTCCACCATCCTGTCCAGATCTTCCAGGCTTGAAGGTGTGTTTGTTAATTTCTTCAGCGTTGTCTTAATATGGTCTTTGAACCGCTTTTGGGGGGTATTCTGTTCTCCGCGTGCCACCTGTGAATTCACCGTAAAGTATTTTACGGGGGGAGTCTATCTGCAGGCAGGCGAATAGGGTGAACCAACCATCGAAGACACCTAAAAAAACTGAAGGCATACCTCATCAAATACCTCCAACGCATACTGGGCGTAAAGTGGTGGCACAAAATCCCCCACTTAGAAATTAGAAGCAGAGCACGCATTCACTCAATTGAGGCCATCATATTGCATATATATATATATATATATATATATATATATATATATATATATATATATATATACTAGAAATGCCATAACAAGACGACTTCAGTTCTAGTGATCTTCTGAAAAAGTGATTTTATCTCGAAAATTCAAGAATAAATTACAGATTAACACACAACACCATTGTTACCTTATTATTTTTCTTTACACTTGCATTGTGATAGCCTTCAAAATCAACCTCCAAACTAATATATACACAATGCTTCAAGCAAATTATGAAACTCTCTCTTATATATATATAATATATATATATATATATATATATATATATATATATATATATATATATGTTGATGAATATCTAGGTGTACTAATTCCATAATCTATGCAAATGGGAATAACCATTTTTAGTAAAAATAATTGACACATAGCTATTAGTAACTATTCATATCTTATACAAATAATGGGTTTAATTATTCTAATATTATTTATTTCCTAGCAATTAAATGTACATTACAATTGTTGTAAACAGATTAATTCTTCATACTTAGTTAAAATACCATATTTTTCAGAGCCAATGTATTAATGTGGTTCGAAATCTTTTAATTACTTGTGTAGACAAGCAAGGATAAATATAATGAAAACATTTATTGAAGAAGAAAACCCAAAAACTTCAGACGTTTTGCGCACATATGTTGAGTAAAAGAAAAAATAACTACAAAAATAAGACCAGCAATTTCTTATTAACAGTCAGAGATGAAAGTGTTAAAAGCGATATTGTAATTTATATCCGGCCATTCAATTATGAAAGCAATTGAAATAAATATATCCTAACTCTCTCTCTCTGTCTGTGTGTCTCTTTTTCACTCCCATCTATAAATCTGTCCAGTCTGTCCATTTTGAATGTTAGAAAATCTTTGCCTTAGTCGATTTGAATCCAACCTACGCCATTGACTGAAGTGAAAAATCATTTGTAGACGAAAAGATTGGCTGAAAGGGAAAAGAAATCTCAATGTTTATTTCAGGTGTCCATTTCAAAATAACATTTTTAGTTTCTTTCTCTTTCTTCTGCTTTTATATCTGTTATGTTATATTCCCTTCATTTTTTCCCTTTTTTTACTTTCTTTAATTTTGCTTGAAGACATTCTTCTTCTTCTTCTTCTTCTTCTTCTTCTTCTTCTTCTTCTTCTTCTTCTTCTTCTATCCTTTTCCTCACTTTCTTATTTTTCATTCTTGATTTCAAACATAAATGCTACTGTTTATGACGGTAAGTAAAAATAACGACCTAACTCAAATACACACACACACACACACACACACACACATATATATATATATATATATATATATATATATATATATAATATATGTATATGTATATATATATATACTTTCTAGTTATATAAAATATTCAGTGTTATTTAAAAATATATTTTCAGCCACACACACACATACACACACACACACACACACACACACACATACACACACACACCCATCCGTCGTCATCCAGGTGAATTGAACTTATATGTCTACATTCATACACAGATGCAATTTTATTTTTATTTTCTTATTTTTTTGAACATTTCTTTCCGATCTTGAAACTATGTGCGTGCTAGACATTATTTTGATTTACTTAAAACCTCATCGTATTTTCATTGAATATATTCTGCACTCTTTGCCTATTGTTGAATTCTGGAGGTCGATGTGATATTTATGCTGCCGGCTGAACTTATCTGTATAGGTGCCCCTAAGTAGTAGTTCACTAAATGGGTAATTTACTACACGTGGTACATCGGCAATATGGCTGATTGTTTGATGTCAAAGGTGATATTAATGAGCCAAAATGTTTCTTGGCAGGAATACAGATCTCCGTTATAAAGTTCGGGAGGTACTCTGAAGTTATACGCAAAATGAAAGGAGTAGACCTACTCACATACCTTAGTAGCAATATCTTATCGACAGAAAATGATGTTAATATAGGAAAGTAATGGACTACTTTAGATTGAAAAACTATGATAAGTTAATGCGAACATTCGTCCAAGCTGTCGGCCTTACAGTACTGTTGTATGATTGAACTACTTGGAATTTAACTAAACGCTTAGAGAAAATATGGGAACTGCACAAGGATGCTGCATGTTGTCTTCGAAAAATACTGGAAACAACATACCCAGGTAAGAATATCTCATCTACAAAGAATAATGTCAACATACGCATAGGAAATGCATGGACTGCTATGCGTGCTGTCTTGCGCAAATCAGGGGAGCAGCACTTTACAGAAAAGCACTTACCATCCAAGTAATACAATAAAACATGATGAACACTGCTGAGAAGGTAAAGACGAACTCATATGTGACGTTCACCTCTGGAAATATGCACTTAACCGACAAGAAAAAAACTTACATTCATCAGCTCTGTACGAACACTGGATGCCGTGCGGAGACTGATTTAGAATGAATAATGATAGGGAAGGATGGTGAGAGGAATATGTGATGTCAACACTTGATGATGATTACTCCCACAAATGACGTCAGAGTGGAACCAATGAATATGATTGGTTGGTTGACTGGTTGGTTGATTTTACATGTCAATTATTATTTTATTTAATACCGAAGACGTTTTTGTTTTATTCCTTCTCATTGGCTATTCATATTTTTAAAAACTGCAACTCTTCTTTTTACACATTTTTAAGACATTTCTTGGTCTATTTAACCCAAAGATTGGAGCCAAACAGTATTTCTCTGAATGTTTGAGATGAGGCTTGATGATTCGTATTATCTGCATTATTCGAACTATTGTCTTCATCTTCATTGTTATCTGTACAACGTTTCGGTCGATGTCCCCTCCGGCCTTCTTCAGGTAGTTCTTGTCGGACTCGGGAACCTAAATAAAGCCGGAGGGCACATCGACCGAAACGTTGTACAGATAACAATGGAGCCAAACAGGTTTTACACTCCGGGTCATAGTGGACTTGGGAGTAATGGGGATGAAATGCTCTACACTACACAGAGTTCCAGAATTGGAACCTGACCTCTAGATGCAGTTTAGCACCATAATCAAGAAACCAAGATCTTCAACCACCGCCTTCTATCACATATATGATAAAAAGGGTTGGGGTGTTGTCACACACACACACACACACACACACACACACACACACACACACACACACACACATTATATATATATATATATATATATGTTTAGTTGGTTTGAATTAAGAGCTTCCTTGTGTTAAACTCGTTGCCTTTCCCAATACCATTAACACGAAAGGAAACATTTACATTTTACAAATTAGCGATATTTCATGCTAGGAAAGCAGCTGTTTGATTCTCCCTGATATGATAGCATTTAAAAGCTGTTACACCCATTCTCATCCTTAATAGGAAACAGAAATAGGCTTCTTCTTGTACACACTATCATAAATGATTTTTTGGTACATAGGGCGCACCTATTTTATAAATGCGATACAGAAACAATTTAACTTGATACGCAACTAATTATAACGGCATGGTTTTCTTAGACATTTCGATATAAAAAAAATACAGAAAAAAAAGATGATCTATGATTACTTAGCAAAAATATTTTACAAATGGCGCGGATTATCCCAATAAAAAAGAAAATTACCTTTCAAATGGTTTTATAAGAATGGAAGTTTACCTCAACTTACCATGCCTGTAACCGAGTATAAAGAAGAAACAAGGCTATATGCACTTATTGAATGGCAGTATATACATATAAATATAATATATAATATATATATATATATATATATATATATGTGTGTGTGTGTGTGTGTGTGTGTGTGAGAGTGAGTGTAGGGATATGAAAAAAATAATGTATTCAAAAAGATAAATTTATTTTTAGATGGAAAATTCTACGTTAAAATATTTCATTTAAAAAACCTTCATCAAGATATGTGTTAGAATTCTCTTCAAAATCTTTCAATTTTCACTGTTTAGAAAATGTCCTGTTAAATGTTTTATAATAAAAGGAAACAATTAATGTTCACTTTACCAATCAAAATTCGGCTGGTCATGTCAAGCCATAGCACCTATATGATTGTTCCGACCCTTTTGACCTTATGCCAAACACCAAACCCATTTTATCATATATGTGCTAGAATGCGCTGGGTGGGGGTTTTCTGGGAATGATGTTAAACTGCATCTAATGGTGAAGTTCCAGTTCTGGAGCTCTGGGGAGTGTGGAGTATTTATTCATCGCCTTAAGCCCAGCTTCATTCTGAATTGGGGTGGTAATAATTGTTAGGCCCCATCTATGAGTCTGATAAAAACATTTTTTAAATGATTAAAAAATTGAGTTCGAAAAAAAAAGTGAATATCCATCAACAATGAATAAAACAAAATATCTTCGACATAATATAACCCAACAAATACTTTAAAATTTAGCCAACCAACCAACCAACCAACCATCTAAAGATGATTTTATCGTTTGGAATACTTTAATTTTTCTTATTTCTACATACCGTCGAATTAATTTCTATATTCAACCCTTCCACACACAAACACACACACACACACACACACACACATACATACATATATATATATATATGTATAATATATATATTCTGGCATATATACTTGATGCCATGTAGAGCACTGACCAATACGGACTAATGTCGAAGAGATAGATAGATAGATAGAGAGAGAGAGAGAGAGAGAGAGAGAGAGAGAGAGAGAGAGAGACAGAGAGACAGAGAGACAGACAGAGACAGAGACAGAGACAGAGACAGGAGAGAGAGAGACAGACAGCAGATTCTAATGCCGATATCTGTCTGTCTGTCTGTCTGTCTGTCTGTCTCTCTCTATATATATATATAAGAAAAATCAAATTTTGTTTTTAAATAATCCACAAGGTGTCGATATACCATTAGTTCTCAGCCGCTATCAATTTCCTATTTACTGAAAGACCCATGAAATAAACAGAATATGAGGAACCCATAGAAATAGCTGCAATTCAAGCATTCTAAAATTTAAGCATTTTAAAATCAATATTAATAGTAGAATATGTAATATATATATATATATATATATATATATATATATATATATATATATATATATATATATTATATATATATAGTATGTATTTAATATAAGTTTTGCTTAACAATATTTTATTGCGTGAGAATGCTTCACGTTATATAAAAGCTGAACGCTACATTTTCAATATTTAACCGTTTGAAGATTGTATAATACCCATGAAACTATACGTACGGAAATTAATACCATAATTTTTCATTTATTGTTTTAAATCTGCTGTGAGATTTTAGCATTGATCAACTTTATTTGCTAACACTTTTCAGATTCATTCAACATTATATATATCTATATATCTATATCTATCTATCTCTCTCTCTCTCTCTCTCTCTCTCTCTCTCTCTCTCTATATATATATATATATATATATATATATATATATATATATCTAATGATGGTTGTGAGTGGCTAAAAGGGTTAAATTAAAACTAGTAAAGGGACTCCAGCAAATAAGAAAAAAAAATTAAAACGGATGTTCTAAAAAGTAAACTATCAAACTTCTTAAGAAAATTAATTGATCAGACGAACACGTATCCCTTTTTAGAAACGAGGCTCTCATACTCTTCTACGTTGGAAACTCGTGACAACACCCCCATCTTGACACTATTTCCGCTTCCGGCTCATGAGAAATAGTTTGACTGTAAAGCAACTGGTGAATGTGCTTGTAGCATAAACGTTTTTGAAAATTGGTAAAATCATTATAAAAACACATAATAATAAAAAAAGAAATGAAAAATAAATTAGAAAAAGGAAATAAATTAAACAAAACATTTTGAAACATTGTATCCCAGTTTCGGTGGAACATGTTTTCGCCAAGAATTTACTCCAGGAGATTTAATAAAGTTTTTTTCTTTTACTTTCCCCCTCTCTCTATCTATTTCCCATTCTCTCTCTATTTCTCCTCTCCATTCTCTCTCTCTCTGTCTTCCCCTTCTCTCTCTCTCTCTCTCTCTCTTGATCTATCTATACCTCTCTCACTAACCTCAATATCTGGGAAATGAACAAATGAACTCAACAAATGAAAAACAAAAAAACAAACAAAAGGACTTCACAATTTATCACTATCTATCTATCTATCTATCTATCTATCATATCTATCTATCTATTTCTTCCTCCTCTCTCTCTCTGTTTGTCTATAACTCTCTCCCACTATTTATCTATCCCACTTGCCCCCTCTCTCTCTCTGTCTCTGTCTCTGTCCTCTCTCTCTCTCTATTATATATATATATATCTATAATCTCTCTCTAATCTAATATTGATATCCTTCCCCTCTCTCTCTCTCTCTCTTCTCTCTCTCTCTCTCTCTCTCTCTCTAAGCTCCAAACCTGGGGAAATTAACCAATGAATAAACAAATGAAAAAAGAAAACGACAAAAAAACAAAAAACAAAAAAACAGAAACAACAATTTAAACGAGAGAATGAAGAGAGAGAGTCAGAGAGAAAGAGAGAGAGAGAGAGAGAGAGAGAGAGAGAGAGAGAGAGAGAGAGAGAGGAGAGGGAAGGAGAGGAAGGCATATTTTTTTCTTTGTTTTTTTTTTTACCTAAAAAGATTGATGGAGGTGTTTCTCTTAGCATTTCGTGATGGCTGATGGCAAATTTTAATTAGAAATGAAAGGATCACGTCAAGTTCAAATAAATTTCAACAACTGACGCAACCAATGGAAGAGTGATTATTTAAAACAAAAAAAGTAGATAAAAGTCATGATAAATTCAACAAAAATAATGTCTTTTGTCATTCGTTGTAATAATCAAAATTCATTTTTATAGGCGAAATGAGAAACATTAATCAACTTTATTTTGCAATGAATTTACTAACAAAATATTTCAATAAATAATAATATATATATATATATATATATATATATATATATATATATATATTATACTTTCGGCTTATATGGTTCAAAATGCTTGGGGACAAAATATGGCATACCTTCTCAACCCTAATGTCCTCGTATAAAATGTTGCACTTGTTTGATGTTTAGTTTATTTGGCGTGAGATGTATTTAGTTGGTATATTTTATGTAATTACATGTTTATTCAATTAGGTGTGTGGTCAAAAAGGCATTGGAAAAAATAAGGGGCAGTTTCTTTACTATTTGGACCCCAATATATATATATATATATATATATATATTATATATATATATATATATATTTAGATAGATAAATAAATGAAAAGGTTAAAAATCTTTTTATTATCATTGGAATAATCATTGCCACCGTTCGGTTTCTTGCTCTGTGGCAGTCGTCTGGCAAACGAAATCGTTTGACTGATGACTGCTACAGAGCAAGAAACCGAACGGTGACAATAATTGTTCAAATAATAATAAAAAAGCTAAACCTTTTATTTATTCATTTATATATCACAGATATTGAGCACTCTTCTAATAACACTGTGCGTTTGATTACTACCGCTTTTTGAAGTATAATAGTGCCAACCATACCAGTAAAATGAGGAAATCAGTCTGACAGTATGTGGAGAAATGTAGACAAATACATAATTCTACCTAACAACCATACCCACAGCACCATGAATACAAATTCAAATAGCGTAGGAACCAAAACGGTCATCCTAGCCTCGAAATCAATCCACAATATAATCAACGAAAACTCTCGACAACATATAAAACCGGAATAAAGGCCTATACATGATTCCATGCATAAGAAATACCTAGGTGAAACCTCCAGAAACTTGAAAAACGTATTTATGATCATGGACGCGACATTAAATTAAGCAACCACAATAACTGTCTGTTCCAACACATATCAGAAACAGAACGCAACTTCAACAGTCCCCCTATGCTAGCACACATCCACAATAATACGTCATGAACATTCCATTTGAACGCTAATCAATGAATGGTTATGAGCCTTTCTACATATTTCCAACTCAAGTTATTCAAAAACATCCATCACCTTTTGAACAACAAACAATCTTTTTCTCTTCTTTTTATCATATTGTCCTGAAGAAGGTTTTATATAAACGTTTAAACGTCTACATTGCCACGATTAATTAACTTCCATCCAGTATAACATCCCATGTTTGTCTACATTTCTACACACACACACACACACACACACACACACACATATATATATATATATATATATATATATAAGAATTAATGGCATAATGAATGAATGAATGAAATAAAAATGAATGAGATGAATGGAATAAATGAAAAAATACTTTCCAATGGACCTCTCTCAAAAGTTTCAAAAAATAGTAAAAAAATAAAAAATAATAAAAAATATAGAATAACATTTTTTTGAGAGAAAGAAATCCCTACTGGAAAGTTTTCCTCATCTATTATTGGACTCTTTTGAAGCATCAAATTAATATAATTATTATATAAGCTATTGGAGAAGATAAAATCGGTCTCTTACCTTTGTGATGTTCTATTGAGAAAATATTTTATTTTTTAATATCTAATGTAGTCTGGTCCACATCCGGTGGAAAATTGCAAAATGTATACTTTTTGAATTTAAAATTAAAAAAAGCATATATGGTATGAGCCGGGTTAGCTCAGTCGGTAGAGCATTCGGCTAGAAACCACAAGGTTTCTAGTTCGATACCGGTCCTCGCCAACTCAGCGTATGAGTAGCACAGGGATCTGTGCGGTAAAGTAAGGAGCTGACGGTAAGTGTGGCGTCCCACCTCAGACGCTAAAATAATCTCCTTGGTCTAGCGTAAGTGAAAAGGGGATATACTCCCTCGCTGCTTGGCTGATACCGACTTTAGGCCGCCCCGACGAGTTTACTTTATATATATCGACTGTTTGCATTTCACACAATGCTAATACCATTTGGAAAGGTATGAATACAACTATTCTCCCTCAAATTATGGGTAAGTAGTAGGTCAGACTGGCCTCTTAAACCTTAGTTTGACAATCGGTTTGGGAAATTTCAAACCAAACAGTCTCTCTTCTCGTAGTCAAAAGTTCTTTAAAATCTCCTATTCCTTTCCTCTACCCATTTCTTCCAAACTTAAAAAAAGGAAAGAGATGTTTGTGGGATGTTGTAAGTCATGGCTAATGGACATGAAAATGGAAGCTTTTTTGTCATGAAATTTTAGCAATTGGCGGTAAATATGAAACAGAGAGAAATAATGGAAAAGCAATTTACCTATTCTACATTAACTCAAAATTTTCGAAGCAAAATTTAATTTGCCTAAAATATTTTCACGACGTTCCATCTTTAAATCTATCAACTATAGAATTCATAAATAAGAACTATGAGAAAAACTAAAAAAAAAAAAAAAAAGTAAATCATTTCGAAAAGGAATCATTTTTTTGCCTTAGAAATTGAGACATAATTCAATTCAAAGAATATGATTTTTCTGGGGGCAATGTGCGTCTATTCACGAATTATAACACAGTTATCTCCCCTTGCGACACTCCTACTGGCGCTTGAAATTGGTGATATAGAGTTGTTCGTCGGAAGAAAAATTCAAATCGAATAAACAATAACAACGCAGACAAGTAAACATTTAGAAAAACAAATAATTTTAGGACAAATTAAAAGTATACACACACTTCATGTGTGAGTTGTAATAGTATTAACAATGGAACGCCATAATTGAAAAGGTGGGAAATGATAATGGAGAAGGGAAAAGGAAGAACTAATCGAGAAGGAGAGAACTAAGAGAAAAAAAGAGAAGAAAATGAATCGTAAATATCTTTTTAAAAAATGTCATCTAACAAGTTCCACTTTTCAGTTAGAATTGAAAATTGAAGAAATCTAATTTGGTAAGCATTGTTTCGACAGATCCTCGTTAAACTGAATTTAATAGACAGAAGAAAAAGGAGGGGAGGAAATCAAAACGAATGTGTAAGAGAGAGAGAGAGAGAGAGAGAGAGAGAGAGAGAGAGAGAGAGAGAGAGAGAGAGAGAGAAGAAAAAAAAGATGGTAAACAAAAAAAGAAATTTACAAAAATCAGATTTTCCATGAAAAAAGAAAGAAAGGAAAGAAGAAAGAAAAAAGGAGAAAAATATAAAATTATTGGAAGATAATATACAATGACAGAAATAAATAAATGAAGAAATAAATAGATGATTACAGAAATAAATAAATAGATAAAAAAAAGAAATATTAAAACAAAGAAAAATCAGACACACAAAAGAAATATTCAGATAATGTGATATAGTAGACATAGAAAGAAAGAAAGAAAGAAAGAAAGAAAGATTCAGTAAATTAACATAATGGGAGATAGAGAATGGCAGAAATAAATAAATTTACAAATGAATAAATAGATAAATAAAGAATCAGGTGATAAAAAATAGTTGACAATGACAGAAAAAAAGGAATATAAAAAGAGAACTGTCAAAGAAAGAAAGAAAGAAAGAAAGAAAGAAAGAAAGAAAGAAAGAAAGATAGAAAGAAAGAAAGATAGAAAGGAAGAACAAATAAACATAAAAACAGAAAGAAAGAAGACAGAAAGAACGACAGAAAGAACGATTCAGATAATATGACGTTGTAGATAACTGAAGTAAGTAGATAATTATAGACAGGACGGATAAGAAAAAAAAAGATGGGTTGGGTGGCTAACCTGCTGGAATGTGACATCGTAGTAAGCGAGTTCGCACTCTAGTCATACTATTACGTTCACTTTCGGACTAATGCCCTTAGAAATTGTATGAGTCCCCTCTTTGTCCCAGCTATGTGTAGAATATTACCACTAGGAGGATGGCTTTTCCTCATCTTTATTGCTATATACACAACTCTTCGGCCGATTTTCTATTCAGCCTTCTTCAGGTGTTTCTTCTCGATGTCGGGTTATGAAAAAGTATATATAGATGAAGGATTCGTTTTGAAGTTCCGTGAAGTCTTCCGATTATGACAAGAAGGCTCCTAAATTCAACAAGAAGGTTCTAGAATTCGAAAGAAACATCTAAATGCCGGAGGTTACATTAAACGAAACGTTGTATATATCTATTAATAATGGGGATTCGCTTCCGGTTTTTGTCGTAACAAAAATTACGTCACTGCTCACATTACATTACCCAAAATCGTCATAACATAGAATAAATACACTCAACTACATGCACCATTAGAAAATCCTCATTGTTTTTTTTTTAAATTTTAATAAACACATGAATGGTATTATATATCTATATATAGTTTGTTTTATTTTAATACATATTTAAAGTTTACATTTCAAATTGTTTTATTTTTTAATCCTTTAATGAATTTGATGATTTTACTTACTTAGGGTACAAACTCGCTGACATTGAATTTTTTACTCCCACCCCTCAGGCAATATGTTTCAAAAATCTATTTTTACATCGCCCGGGGGGTGTTTTTTTTATTTTGTACTAGTAACAATAAAGATGAGAACAACAGTCTGAAAAATCTAAATAATACAAAAGGAATGATATTTAAAAAAATATTATATAAAGAAAGATTGAGAGAAAGGAAGTTGATATGCAAAGAAAGTTTGTAGACTGAGAAAGAGAGTTAAGAGAGAAGGAAGTTAAAGAATGAAAGAAGAAAGATACAGTAGGTATTTATCCAATCTATTCCCCACGGGTAGGATGTGACACAAGATCGCAAGTATGGGGCATCCAGTGAGGATCGAACTCGCTATACAGTTTTAATAGGTCTGCAAGACTAACTTGCCAACCGTTACCCCACGAAGGGACGCCCCAGAGAAATACTAGCGTATATAGCTTTAATCGCAAGCAAAACCTTAAGAAAAAATGTAATATAACAAATTAAAAAAGATGGAGAGAGAATGGAACCGAAAAAATATGAGAATGAAAATAACAAGAAGACAAATGAAACATTTCTATTTTGGATGAAGAAGCAAAAACAAAACAAAAAAAGACAAAACATCCTAATATAATCCTGTGTCATTTTTTTTCATTTAGGCCCGAATGATAACGTAAGTAAAGTAGGAAGAATGGCCTATTGTCGGTATCAGTCAGACAGCCAGGGAGTCTATCCTCTTTTCACTAGCACTAGAACATGGAGATTGTTTTTGCCTCTGAGGCAGAGCGCTACTCCTATCTGGTCCCTAGTTTTCTGCACAGATAAAAGCCGTGCTACTCATGCACTGATTTGGCGGGGATCAGTATCGAACCTGGAACCTTGTGGTCCTTAGGTGTATGCTCTACTGTCTGAGCTAAACCGGCCATTTGTCAGGGTCAATGATATAAAATTTGTCAATTTCATTTTGCTTGGAAATATAGGCTCATCGTAAAGAGATTCACTAAAACCATTGTAATGGAATAACACAAATGATTCTAAATAAAATGTCATATAATTAAATATTTGGGAATTAGAATCTAACATAGAACAATGTAGATCATTACATATTGCTCCAAAAACAGTAAAGTTCAATATGAATTAAGTAACAGAAAAATCAAATAAGTAAATGAGGAATAAAATTAAGGGATTTATTTTGATGTTACAGCTGATAATCATATATCGATGGTAATTGGAAGGATTGGTTGGTTGTTTAGAAATTTCATCTCATAGGAGGCAAATATTGTTTTAGAAAAATACAAAACCCTAATAAGATCTCGTATAGAATATTGTACCAAGGCCTGGACTCTTTTGTCTAGACATAGAAATTGGAGTGTCATATTGAATTGAAGAGTATACAAAAAAGAGTGAGAAAAGTAATCAAATGATTGAAAGATTACAGTTACAGGGAAAGATAAGATAAATTAGGATACTTTACCAGAAAGAGGTGTAATCTAATTGAAACTTTCAAAATGATATATAGAATAACTAATTATGGTAGATACTTTTTAAATTATTTTCCTCAAAATGTAAACTCACTCTCAAGGCAGATTTCAAAAACTAAGTTTATTGAACAATCAGGTTTTTGGCTAATAGAGTATACTTTTGGAGCAAATTGTTAAATTAGATCAAAAACTGCAAAAGGGTACACAATTTAAAGATTATACTGAATGATTTCAGAAAATAGTAAGAAGAAAAATTTAAAGTCATTTTTGGAACAATCGGATGAATTTCTTAACAAAATTTGATT
>CM042146.1:127919227-127966727 GCA_023376005.1 Doryteuthis pealeii
ATATTCCCCAACAGACTGAGAGGCACACGTACCCAAATTTATACATACACAGAAAAATAAAACAAGAAAAATAAAACCAGTTACACCTACTAACAGGTACAGACATAAGTATATACACACATCCACGACTTACACACAAATACACAGGCTCAAAACGTAGAAACATACACATACAAACAGACAAACCGATAGATAGATCACTCACACACATCTATATGTGTTTGTGAGAGATTGTGCGTGCGCACATGTGTGTGTGTGTGTGTGTGTGTGTGTGTGTGTGTGACTCAAAGAAATATATCTGCAATATTGATCGTAATAAACCTTTTATCAGAAAAAAAACTCTCTGGAATCTCACATGATTTCAATGTTGGTCCAAAGATCACATAAGCGAAAAACTGTCAATTTCGAAGTGTTTTATATTGATGATTGATTGTAACGTCGTTTTTTATGACAGATTTTGAATCCAGGTGTTGTTGAATGTAGGATTTGAGGCGTTTAATGATTGTTGTTCAGTGACATCAAGTTGACCCCCAATTTCCTGTCGGTACGAAACGATGGGAAAAGGTTTAGTTAGCTTAGTGTCAGTTAAGCCGAGAGATGTTCTAGCGTAAGCACGGACGTTTTTCACTCTCCACATGCGGTTAAAAAAGTTCTGATTCTGAAATTAATAAAAATGTGCTCACAAAGAAATATATGCCTTGTGTTGTCTCAGAGAGAACTAATGGCAGCCTTGGCATGATCAGGCCAGTCAACAACAGACCAGCATGTTGAAGAACTAGACTTCCACTATTCTTTTTGGAGGCAGCGGCGAGGACTGCTGTGTCCAGGCGATATCTCGTTACAGTAGTAGAGGAGAGGATGTTAATGGACAGGGGCTCAGGGGGTACGCGTCACCGTCACGGTTAATTGACTTAAGTCAACAGATTATCTTTCTGTTTGGCTAACGTCTTGGCTTTGGGTACACTGCTATTTGTTTTGTTTTATTCATTCATAAAACTTTTCGTAGTGACAAAGCGGAGTACACAAGAGCTTCTTTTCTTTACCTAGTTTATTAAGTCAGGCAGTTTCTTTTTCGAGAGACAGGAGAATCTTATTCGCTTAGTTCCCTGTTACTAGCTTAAGTTGGCTTGGTATCCTTCGTTAAGTACGGCTTAATTAACCTCGTTCTCTACCAGTACCCCTGCTCGACTCCTTTCAGACTCAACTAACTCCAGACTCCTTAGGGCAGGTGCTTAAATACTTTTCTGTTTAGAACATTCCATAACCTCCAGATTTTCGAACCCCCGAACAGATGTTCAATCTCGCGTCACACCTAAAACATCTGGTGAGCCAGATCAAAGAAACTAATCCTTTTTCAGTCGACATTGAGTTTCTTTTTTGGTGGAATTATTTATCCAAGAAAACTTTTGTTTATAAACAAAAACATAAGATCCGAAGTTGGATTCCATGTTTTGTTTATTTCTAGCTAGTAATAGGAATTTAATTATCTCCCTCAGATCACTGGGTTCACCTGTTTTGACCCTCGGCTATTCTTGGCTATCATACCTTTTTAGGTTTTGAAACACCTGCATAGTCAATATCTAATTATGTTTCAACAAGCACCACTGCACTATGCTCAGCCCCCTCATATATATATATATATATATATATATATATATATATATATATATATATATATATATATACTCGATTGATTTAATAGATAGAATAAAGTTTGTGATATTATGATATAATACTCAATGGCGCAACACCACGAAACCAAGAGGTTTAGAAGAAAGCAGCGGCAACAAAGCACCGGCACATCAACGTCTTCAGGGACAGCCTTCACATGCAATATCTGTGGTCGTGAATGTTTTTTTTCACAGTCACAGAAGACGCTTTAGCTTCAGGGGCACAACAACTATATTATAGTCTTCCGAGACTGAAATACCAATGACTTAATGTTTATAGACCTTATTTGACATTGAAAGTATGCAAGATTTCTTGGTTTTCATTTTATAGAGAATTTGGAAGAATCCATACTCCAGATATATATATATATATATATATATAATATATATATATATATATATATATATATATATATATATATATCGGCTGGAGCTGTAGAATACGCTGACCGCAACTCTGCTATTGCGACTCATAACACCAGCGGGTAAAAGTGGTAGGCTGAGCGGTCTGTAAGTCAGGTACTAAGTGGTTTCGTTACATGCAATACCCCTATTCGGCTCTAACTCGGACTAGACGGGCGATCAGAGAGGCCCCATTCTATCAGTTGGCTGGTAATATCAACTCATAGCACCTATACGTTTGTCTCAACCGTATCCTTCAAAAACTCTTTTGGCAAACACTCATCGTTTTTATCATATTGATAATAACAGACAGCGGCTGAGGGTTAACTACCAGTATTTATTGATACCCATAAGTTAATGAAATTTATTTCTACCAGTTTATTAATACACATGACGTTAACAAAAATTATATCAATAAAAATGATATAGAACAAATTGGTTTTAAATAGGTCACAAGCTGTTGGAATTTCATTGAGCAACTACTACACCAACCAACCAACCAACCAACCAAGCAAGCCTTTTTTCTATACCTCCATATTATCTCCCTTATACTTTCCAATCCCAATCGCCTGTTCATATTTTATCTTAATGAATATATACGTGGGTAATTCCAAGTCAAATCATCCAGAAAAAAGTAAAATTGTCACCCACCCACATCAATCTTTATGAAATTTTTCTAGGTGTGGAAACTCATTTTACAGACAAAAACAGATTACAAAAAGTCTCCATTTTCGCAACCCCCCTCAAATTTGGAGAGCTAAAAATTGACATAACTCCAATTTTTCGTATTGGAAGCTCAAATTGTGGAGATTGTCTAACGTTAACATAGTCCACACTTGGCCAAAATTTCAGTAAAATTGAGGGGGTAGGGGGACATGACCTGGATGATTTGACATGGAATTTCCCACGCATAAGTTTATTTACGATTAATATTTTTTAGGTTTTTAATTTTATTTGGTTTTCAGCAATTAGTTTGAAAGGCACAAAATAAATGAGTGATGTTCAAGACTATTGTTCTCTGTCCTCTCGTTTATCGTTCCTTTGCTCTATCTGGCCATAAAGAATCTAAAAAAAACAAAAAAAAGTATCGCACTTTTACTTTTTTTCTTCTCCATTGCCACCTGCTTTTCTATCTTTTGCTCTTGATATTCAGTCAGCAAGCCTCTCTCTTCATAGAATTTTTTCTCGTGCATTTCAACTCACTCATATATATATATATATATATATATATATATATATATATATATATATATATATATATATATACTCTTTTCAATTTACCTGGTGTACTTTTCGTTTTTCTCTGGTTATCTTATCTGCCGTCTTTTCCTCCTACACGCCATCTTTGGACTCACTTCGTCTCAATCGATTTTACCAATTATTTCACGCTTCATCTATAATACTATGCTGGTGTCTGTGTATGTGTGTCTGTCCTGGAAAGTTTCAAGAAGCCGATATTTCTTCATGGATATTAACTTTGAATTTGGTTTGGTTTCATTGCTTAATGGCATATCAACATTCGTGGATTATTTAATGCTAAAGCCATTCTATAGAAGATACTATTTAACTGGTAGCTGAGAACTTGACTTTGGGCTCGGACTATGCAAGTAGGACTTCAGGCTGTGTAATATTCAGCCAGCTTGGTTAGGTTTCGTTTGGTTTCTATGTTAAATGGCATATCAACCATCGTAGATTTTTTCTTCTAATTATCGGACAAGATCACATTATTAGTTTATCACTTAGCGTTCTTTTCATTAACTATATTGTCCGCTGAAACAGGAAAATCCACTAAATGATAAGTTCCATTTTTCTTGTTAATTAACAACTTTGAGTTTTTCACACCCGACTTAGCCGGTGCTTCCCTGTGGGATGAGTGACAGAAAGTCTCCGTAGGTCTCCAGAAATTTTCTGAGTGTCCCAACCGATCTCACCAACGCAGTACTCTGTATGGTTTCGATTCTTCCTCTGATTTCCAATCCACCCAGACTCTGGGGTCCGTTCCAAGGGTAGCAATTGCAATTGGCACGATCTTCACTTTCATGTTCCACAGATTTCTTCTTCTTGAAAAAGGGTACGATTTCTGCTACTATTTGTCTATCTTTTCGATTTTATTATTATTTACTCCTTTTGAGTTTTCACATCAGTGTTAGCTGATGGTCTTTCACTGGAGTCTGAGTGATAGCAAGTCTCCTCAGGTCTCCAGGACTCTTCTGAGTATTCTGGCAGATTGCAGCAGTGCAGTGTTCTTCAACCATTATTATTATTATTATTATTATTATTCACTCCTTTTGAGTTTTTCACATCAGCGTTAGCTGATGTATTTCACTGGAATCTGAGTGACAGCAATTCTCCTCAGGTCTCCAGGACTCTTCGGATATTCTGGCAGATTGCAGCAGTGCAGTATTCTGGATGGTCACTATTCTTCCTCTGATTTCTAGATTTTCCAATCTTTTGGGACCGTACCAAGTGCACCAACTACAATTGGTATCGCTTTGACTTTATATTCCACCTTTTCAGTTCTCTGGCAAGGTCCAGTTGTTTGTCCATCTTTTCGTTTTCCTTTATCTTCACCCTGTGATCTGTTGGAACTGCAAAATCCAACAGTTGGCAAGTTCTTTCTTTTTTGTTAATCAACACTAGTCTGATCTTCTTGCTGGATAAGGTGACCCGTTTTTATCTCAAAGCCCCAGAGAATTTTATGCGTTTCGTTCTCAAGAACAGATTCTGGTTTATGTATATACCATTTTGTTGTATGTTCAAAATTTAATAATCATCTTCCAACCCAGTTGTACCTAGTTTAGTGCTAGTTTGCTACATTCGCTTAGTACATGGTTTACAGTCTAATCCCTGTCACTGCATAGTCTACATTTACTATTTTGTTGGGTCTTATCAATTTTTGCTTTGATATAGTTTGTCCTTATGGCATTACTTTTTGCAGCAATTATTAGTGATTCAGTTTCTCTTTTGAGGTTTCCTTTTCTTATCCATATCCAAGTCTTTTCATTTGCAACCTCTGATTTGTCATTTGAAGTGTCCATATAATTGTTTTTCTTCCCATTTTTGTTTTCTAGTTTTTGTTGTTTTTCTGTTTGTCCATATATTACATCTACTATTGTTGGCCGCCATAAGTAATCTGTCTTTGCTCTTTTTTGTGTAGTCTTCGAGTTGTTGGATTGTGGCCTCTACGCAGCCCTATGTGCTGGCAAGACCTCTCCTTCCTCCTTTCTTGATACATATAGTCTATCTCAATCGTCTCTTGGGTGTAGAACCTTGTACATGGTCATTAATTTTCATTAATTTGTCCCTTTTAAGAATGGCCCAGAGTATCTTATAATGGGGACAGCCCAGGTATTAATTCCTTTGATCAGATTTCTGCTGTTGAGTTTGGTTTCTAGAAGTTTTCTTGTTCTCCTGGGTATTCTTTTAACCTTTCCTTTCATTTATGCTTGCTTGATATTGTTTTTCTAAAATTCCTAAGTATTTGTAACTTTCATTTTCATCAAGTAACTTTATAGTGTCCTGATTTGGCAGTTGTATTCCGTCCATTAATTTTTTTTGGTATTTCACGGTAGTCTGAGTGAAACAAGTCTCCTCAGGTCTCCAGGACTCTTCTGAGTATTCTAGAAATTGCAGCCATGCAGAAGTCTGGATGGTCTCAATTCTTCCTCGGATTTACAGATTCTCTAGTCTTTTTTCCAAACTTTTTGGGACCGTTCCAAGTGCACCAACTACAATTGGTATCACTTTCATCCTCATATTCGACAGTCTTTTCAGTTCTCTGTCAGGGTACAGGTATTTATCCACCTTTTCATTTTCCTTCAGCTTCATCCTGTGATCTGCTGGAACCGCAAAATCCATCAGTTGACACGTTCTCTTTTTTGTTGATCATCAATAGGTCTGGTTTCCTGGCTGATTATTATTATTATTATTATTATTAGTTCACTCTATGAAAGTTCTCACAGTCTAAGCAGGTCACCCGGACTATTCTGAGTATTCTAGCTGATCTGAAAAATGTTTGGATGGTTTCGATTCTCTTAATTCTTCCTCTGATTTCCAATTAGCAATACAGAAAGAAATCACTCTATATATTCCATTAATTTCTTTTCCCATTTCTTCCTAGTATAAATCCCACTCAATTAAAGCAGACGATAAGTGTCTGATGTATAACGATATTACTTTTTAGCCTATTTTCTTCCTTCGATTTTCTTATATTCTTTCTTTCTTCATATTCACATCTATGTGGTAAAATATACTTTGTTCCCATTGAAAAGCATTATCACATGGACGGATATACCGAATTCACTTGACCTTATGTCACACTATTTCCGTAGCGTAGGGTGTTGTCTAAATACATTCATACATAACAAAAGTAAAATATTAGAGTTACAAGTAGAGATTAGAGAATTAGGATTAACTACTTTACAAGAATGGGACCGGATTAGCCCAGTCGGTAGGGCGTTGGACTAGGAACCACAAGGTTACTGGTTCGATACCGGCCCTCGCCAACTCAGCGTATGAGTAGCACAGGGGTCTGTGCGATAAAGTGGGGAGCTGATGGTAGGTGTGGCGCTCCACCTAAGACGCCAAAACAATCTCCCTTCGTCTAGTACTATTGAAAAGGGATAGACTCCCCGCTGTCTAGCTGATACCGACTTTAGGCCGCTCCGTCGACTTTACTCTTACTTACTTTACAAGAAAGACAAATAAGAGCTGATCTAATTGAAACATTGAAAATAATAAATGGAATTATTAATTATGGTAAACATTTTTTAAATATTTTTCCACGAACTGGATATTTACAGTGAAAACAGATTTCAAAAAGTAAGTCTATTTTTAAAAAAAAGTCTATTACCCAGGATGATTTTATAATAATAATGTATTCTTGGAATAAATTGTCTAATCAGATCCAAAACCGCAAAAGCGCACAAAATTTAAAGATTAATTTGGATGGTTTCAGAAAAAAAAAACTGGTAGGAAGTTTGGAACTATCAGATGAATTACTTAAGAGAATCTTATCTGTATATAGATATGTTATTAACAATGTATATGTTATGTGCAAAGATTCATTTATTTTTTGTTAAAAGTTGATATGAAAAGATGGATAAAAGATGAAATGCCTAATGAGGCATAACAACCAAATAATAAATACATCATTTCTTACCTCAAAAATATTTGGACGAATGAGTTTAGTTCCCAATGTATCCGCCACGGACAGGATGTGATATAAGATCAAGTTTAAAGTAGAATATAACTGTTTTTTAGTATTATTTGGATTATTCGGACTATTGTCCTCATCTTCATTGTTATCTTTACAACGTTTCGGCCGATGTGTAAGCGGAATGGGAACAGGATACCCCCGTGGACTGAATAAAGGGTTAGGTTCAAAGTTCCGTGTTGGCTCCCGATTACGACAAGAAGGTTCCCGAGTCCGAAAAGAAGGTTCCCGAATACGAGAAGGTTCCTGTGTCTGACAAGAAATACCTGAAGAAGGCCGGAAGGCACATCGGCCAAAATGTACAGATAACAATGAAGATGAGGACAATAGTCCGAATAATCCAAATAATACTAATTACCAAGCCCCATCTAAAAAATCTGAGAAATAATAACTTTTTCTTCTCCTAGACTAGTTGAATAATTCAGTATGTCCCACCATTTGCTATCTCTGTTGGGAGAACAGATGGAATCATGCCTTTACAAGGGCATTAGCATGATTTGAAATACAAAGCCATCCTTGTAGAAGAACAGTAGTGGTATTATCTAACCCATAGCTGGAGGATAAAGAGACAATAACCATATCGGCAAGGCTTAAAATACGCGACTGTATCTCCCGCAGAAGAATAAGATCTCCTCACAGAAAGGGGCACCCTATGTATGACACTGATTTAATGGCTAGGCTCGAATCCTGGATACCTTGGGAGTATATAGTACCCCTTCATTGTCATTAATGCAAGGTACACTTTGACCCGAGTACTAGTACCTGTTAGGGTCCCATCTATAGATCAAATAGATATGGATAAAATTATTTGTATATGTTAGAACCGTGTACAAAAAAGAACTACAAAAATGTAAATATATATCTAGTAATCCCGTTGCACGAGTTGGATGTTAAACAAGGTC
Source organism: Doryteuthis pealeii (assembly GCA_023376005.1). Classification (NCBI taxonomy): domain Eukaryota; kingdom Metazoa; phylum Mollusca; class Cephalopoda; order Myopsida; family Loliginidae; genus Doryteuthis; species Doryteuthis pealeii. The sequence continues at coordinate 127,927,417 of CM042146.1, forward strand.
AATTTCTTAAGCGGAGTTTTACAGGTTTTACTTCAGAGCTATTTTCCTAAGAATAACGTGATCTGTATTGATAATTACGATATCAATTCGCTATGGAAGTACGTACTTTAATGGTTTTCATTGTAGGTAATTGACCCCCCAGTTATGGGTAAATAGTAGGGCTGACACGGCTCTTTAAAATTGATTAATGTGATATAGTACCTAAATAATGTGATTGGAATCATCTGTTTATTCTTAACAAATTATGTTTGATGAAGACTCGAAAGAGAGAATCACAAGATCTGACAAGACTCGCTAATTTAACCTAGCAATTGCTAATTACCCTGTCCACCTTGTATCTTTGCTTAGCAAACCCTTTTCCCTAATATATATATATATATATATATTATATATATATATGTATGGTGTGGTGTGTGTGTGTGTGTTTTACCAACATTTCCGCGTGAGCTGGCTGCGAGTTAAGGTCCATTTCTTAAGCGATGTTTAACTGGATGGAACCCTTTTTTTCCTTCTTGTAGATCGGTTTCCTAACCAAGATTAAAGAGTCAAGTCTGTCCAACTATTTAACCATTGGTGGAGAGAGAATAGTTCGATGCATACCTTTCACAAGATTATTAGCGCTATGGGAAATGCCAGGAGCTTTGTCCAGGATTTAAACCCGGGTCTACGAGCCCATTTCCTACGATAATAAGCCATCCCAGAAAAATGTAAATAAGAACGTACAATAAACGCGATTCGGTAAACTAAAGACATAAGATAAACCTGGATGCGTTTACATGCCGTTAAAATCAATTAATCAATCAATTAATCAAAAATTTCCCTATCAAAATAGTAATGAATTAAAACAGATATTACCCTATGATCCTGGTGTAATACAACCAAGCCTAATAATAAGAGAGACGGGTAATAATTGTCCCGGATTGTTGGCTGTGGCATTGCTCCGTTGATTTTCTCTGACCGTTTCGGTTTCCCTGCTGTGGTGGTCTGCAAATTCGAGAGGGTGGTGGAAGTGTCGGTGGATGAGGGAGCTCAGCAGTCGGTAATTAGCAAAAGGAAAAGACAGGAAATATCGCTCACGAGATCGTGTTGGCAGATCGCGAGAACGTGACGTTATGATAAGCGGGAGATCACGAATCCAGAAGCAATGCATAAAAAAAGCAACGAGAGTATTCATAATGATACGGCCTTCTCCTCTCTCTCTCTCTCTCTCTCTCTCTCTCTCTCTCTCTCTCTCTCTCTCTCTCTCGAACTATCTGTCTATCTATCTATCTCACTCTGTTCATATCTATCTACTTACCTGGCTGACAAAATGCTCTAGCAACAAAGACATAAGTGTAGCCACAATAAAAGGAATCTAAAGACAGACGTGTAAATGTAGATTTTTGCAGAGGAGATCAGGTGTTTAAGGAGAACAATTAATACAGACTTAACATTATGACTTGTGTACAGATCGAAGGAAACGATGCGAAGCTCAAGTAAAAAAAAAAAAAAAAGGACACGAGCTGACGTATCTGCCTACGCTGGGTAAAATACCAATTATCATTATCATCATCAAGTCGCACTGACAGCACGGAACCCTATGACACTCTCTCTCTATCTCTCTCTATCTATTCTCTCTCTCTCTCTCTCTCTCTCTCTCTATCACTACCCGTCCCTATCGGCTATCACTCCAGGTGGTTCTTCCGCACAGCATCTAGAATCCGCACAGAGCTAGTTGATGCAGTGTTACATTGTTAGGGGACATTGGAGGATTAAGGTTAAAAAAAGGATCGGTCTTAGTGAAAATAAGTTGTGGTGGGTTTGTTTTGTTTTGTTTTACGGCATATCAACCTCAGTGGGTCATTTAAAAGCGATAAAGTTTTGAAATAAAGTATTCTTAATGGATACATAAGTTTTTTCAAAAATACATTTTTCTATTTAACCCATAGATCGGACCCTAACAGGTACTACCACTCCGGGGTAGAGTGGACCAGGGGCAATTGTGATGAAGGGGTGCTCCACATTCCCCAAACCTCCAAAACTGGAACCTCACCATCGGATAGAGTTTAACGTCATTCCCAGGACATGTAGCACCCATATGATAAAAAGGGGTTGGGGATTGCCATAAAGGCAATAGGTTGGGGCAATCATATAGGTGCTAGAGCTTGACGTGACCAACCGATTGATCGGAGGGGGTCTCTCCGACCGACCGTCTAGCCTTATTAAGGGTCAAATGGAGTGTTGCAGGTCATGACTGCAGATTCACAAATACTTCGTCCATAAACATCAAGGGTCGCCACCCACGGTCAACAAGTGGCCCCATTTGGGGGAGTCTTACCCCTCTGCAGAGGTGCAGTCGGTGCATTCTAACGCTCCAGCCTACAGGGCGTGTGGTGGAAGAAGAAGGAAAGAAATGTTTTGAGAAAAAGACGATGAAAGTTGAAGGTTCGTTTCACGCAGAACGAAACGAGTCCAGATTTTTAAAAAAGACGAAAGACCCGTAACGTAACATTAGGTTTTTACTGATCGGCTTACACAGTTGTAAGATGCATTGGTGTCCACAAGAGAATATCAATTATGAGTTCGACCTTGCTTCTCCAGAAGTGTCCACGTGACTTGTTTGTCTTATTTAGATGATTTAGATGATTTGTGTAATCGGAGGCCTAACAGCAGCTTTTTACCTGGGGTACTGCTTCCAAGATTTGTTGGAGACAGCACAAATCCTTGCTTAGCTTTTTCTCAAACCTTTTCGTTAGGGTCCTAGAGCTGCAGCCATACTGTAGCATTGACACGGCTACATCTTGGAAGAATTTGATATCCTATTACTGAGTCCAAAATATTCTTTAGAAATAAGTACACAAAAATCTAAATAAGAATGTCCTCTGAACGCAATTCCCTAACCTCTAGGCATAGAATAAACATAGACGGGTTGACATGCTATAAAAAATCAATCTTTAGATAAAAATAGAATAAAAGCATTGCTTCGACTGCATGTATGGAGCATCCAGTAATGATCAAACTCTCTATTCGTATGGATCTGCGAGACAAACATGTTAACCATTACACCACAAGAGGCCAATATTTAACCGAAGAGATTAATACATATCTATTTATTTTACAATCTCAGTACCGCTTTAAAATTTACATGGTATTCTTTTTATAGGTTGTGCATAATAAGCTAACCACAACCCAACACCAATGAACCTGGTGCTCGGCTATGTGACCAACAAAAAGGTTCAATCATGAGACTTCCCACGGTTTTGGGATCGTGTTGTGACTAGCCTAGCTTATCTTTCCTAGAGGTGAATGCGCTGGTTCAGGACTATTTATACACTGCTTTCTAAGAACATCAAGTGGATTACCGAAAACTGCTTCAGTGTGATTCGGCCTCTGAAGCGGCTTGAAAAAAATTAATAGCGTTGATCCCAGGGGGCTATCCCCCCAGTCAATACCTGCCCCCTTCATTTAAAGGGACAGGGCTGGGTTTATTGCCCAGTGCCTGAGGCGCCCCTCTTGAGAGGGAATGCCGACAGGATCAACGCATCCTTTGAGTCTACCACCCATAATCTTCGGCTTGTGGGTGGGCCTACATAAAAATGTTCTTGTGACACGATGATGAGAGGCAAATACCTTAGATAGCAAAGAGTACGGAATCATTGCGCGAACCGTCTACCTCGATGTTTTAGCACTCTGTTGCGAGTTACTCTATGTCTGGCGCAAACTGTAGTTGAATGTACTAGTATATTAAATACTGTATGATCTAATATACAACAGATAGTGAAACCACTCCGGACCATCAAATATGGGTTATGATTTATCGGCTTTATACACTCAAGAACATCACATTTTCCTGTCTTCCTGTTCTTCAGACCAGTCGAGAGGAAATTCATATCATCGATAATAAAGTGATTTGTATTTTTCTGTTTTTGATTTTATTTCTTTTTTCCTAGTGTAAACTCGTCGCCTTTTCTTCCTCTTTACCAGAATTATACAGAATACAAAAAATGACAAAATGAAATTAATTGTCAAGTTTGAATTTCCATCTGTTCATATTGTCAACAGTGATTTAAACAAAATGCTGATCAGTTAAAACATCTGCGATAATTCTGTGATGTTTTCAATTCCATCTGTTCATGTCATCAATAGTTCTTAGCACAGAACGACAACTGAAATGCAATCCAAACATATCTTCTTTACTTGATTTTATAAGTCGTAAATATCTTATTAAACATATTATCTATCTATCTATACACATATAAAGGGCAGTTGTGTGAATCTGTATGTCCTGAGGAAACTTCGAAAATAAAACAATTAACGACAAAATAAATATATATACGCATTAAATATCACCATGGCTTTTGAGCAAAAATAATGAAGATTGATTTAAATTCATAGAGATATCTAAAAATAAAATCTAAATGATAACAACATGGAATTTTTTCCATTTAATATTGTTGACATGAATTTCTATTTTCAGAGTGACTGGATCAATGGAAGGTTTTTTTTTACGTAGGGATTTTAATGGGGCATCCTGCAGGGGTCCAACTCACAATTCAGTATAATGGATCTGCGAGACTAACTTAAAAAATCCCCCCTCTACCCAGGCGATGCCGGGTAGCCACTTCTAGAACATATATAAGAGGCAGTTGTGTGTATGTGTATGTCCGGAGGAAACTTCGAAAATAAAACAATTAACTACAAGTAAATATATATACACATTAAATATAACCAGGGCTTGGTATTTGAGCAAAAATAATGAAGGTTTGATTTATATTTGTGAAGATAAAAAAAAAATTTAAATGATAACAGCATAGAATTTCTTTGGCATTTAAGATTTTAAATCGTAGACATTCATTTTTCTTTTCAGAGTGGCTGAATCAACGCAAGGTCTTTTTGACATAGGGATTTTAAAGGGGCATCCTGCGTGGGTCAAACTCGTGATTCAGTAATAAGGGATCTGGGCGACTAACTTTTTTGCTACCCCCCTCTACCCAGGTGATGCTGGGTAGCCGCTTCTAGTTTATAATAAATCAAAGTGTGTATATATTTTTTTTTTTTTGGGGGGGGGAGGAACACACACACACACACACACACACACACACACACACATATATATATATATATATATATATGTAATTTTCATTTTTATTTCTAAACTCCGACAGTATAAAAAAAACTCCCAGCTTCATAGTTTGTAACTACACAATACAAACTTTTACCTGGAGAAAAAATATATACAAAAAGAAAAGACCCAATCGTATGCCCCCCCCCCCCGGAAATAATCAGATGTTAAAAATAGGCAAAAGAATAAAAACTGTTAGATTTGCCTAAGTTCGATATACTAAAGTGCTCAGTACTAACAGCAGAGCTAAAAAAAATAATAGTAAAGTAAACCTAGTGAGTCAGAGAATATCTACCTAGCTTTATCATAACGAATCATCAGGATAATTCTAACTCTAGGTAGATATTCTCTGACTCATTAGGCTTACCTTATTATATATATATATATATATATATATATATATATATATATATATATATATATATATATATTAATGTTTTTTTTAAAGTTGGGCGTTATTACGAAGCATTAAAAATATATAAATGAATGAACTCGATATTATGGAGTATTGGATTCACTTATTTTTTTATTATTATTTTTTGTCATAGATTTTCAGTTCGTTTTATCAAATGAATGTTATTCCTGTTTAACGGCTTTTTTGTCTCTGAATCCAATACTCCATAATATCGAGTTCATTCATTTATATATTTTTAATGCTTCGTAATAACGCCCAACTTTTAAAAAACATTAAAAAATATATACTGAGAAGCATACGGAGACCACCTAAAATACAACATATATATATATATATATATATATATATATATATATTGTAGGCATGTTTTAAAAATGACAAGCTTATTTTCAGTTTTACATTGATGAGATGTCACAAATGTGATTGAAAGTTGTTTAAAAAAACTGCTCTGAGAATCAGTTTCTGGTACTTTCAAAATCTTTAGTCATTTTCAAAAACTTAGGTGTCCAAGGAATTTTATATATTTATTTCGTAAAATCTATCCAGTGCTCAATATGTCAAAATCCTTATCAATATGACAATATATTTCAATTCAAAAAATATGTATTAGTTTCAAAAGATGTAAAAGAAATAAAAATTCAGGACTGAGAGTATCACGATTACGATACTCAGGTGAGATGACATTTCGTACGTTTTACCTTTATTAAAAAATTAATGAGTTTTTATCCAATTTTACATGTTTTCCATCTGATACATATATATTTTTACAATTGATATATATATAATTTGTTTCCCTGGTGATTAGGATCTTTCCATGTATAGTCTAACCGTAGGGATACAGGTAAAACGTGCCGAGTGCCACTGAGTGGACAGACAGAGTTGAATGGTTGAAATAAATCTATTAATAATGGAGATTCGCTTTTTGTTTGTAACAAAAATTACGTCACTGCTAACGTCACATTACCCAAAATTGTCATAACATAGAATAAATACACTGAAAGAGTAAACATGCAAAATTAGACAGTCTTCATTGTTTTTTAAAACGAGTTTTAATAAATACATGACTAGTATTATATATCTATATATAATTTGTTTTATTTTAATACATATTTAAAGTTTACATTTCAAATTGTTTTATTTTTTAATCCTTTAATGAATTTGATGATTTTACTAACTTAGGGTACAAACTCACTGACATTGAATTTTTTTTACTCCCACGCCTCAGGCAATGTTTCAAAAATCTATTTTTACATCGCCCGGAGGGTGTTTTTTATTTTGTACTAGTATTCATAATGAATATTATAATGAAGTTAAACGCTGATCATTTAATATACAAACCAAAACTTGTTAAGGTTGTCTAACTCTAATTCTTCTAACTATAATAAGATCATCCTGTAAATACCTTGTTTTTTCTTATTTCAAATATTTATATATCATCGGATTTATTATTTCCACTTAATCTATTATATATATATATATATATATATATATATATATATATATATGTGTGTGTGTGTGTGTGTGTGTGTGTGTGTGTGTGTAACATATTACACATGATCATAAAGATATAGATATCTACTCTCTTGTCCCCTCCTTATTTTTATATATTGATCATAAATATCCAGCAATTCAGTTTTGGAATTATTTATTCCTATAAATCTATAGAGTCGTATGATGGAGTCAATGTGTGTTAGCACCATTCCAAGTGTGCTTTTATGTTGAGTTCCGTTTTTGTGACCGTCTACCTTATATCATTTTTCTTCAACTTTTTACCATACAAGAAGTTTCCTCGAGGTTGTTTTGTGCTTCATTTGAATCCAATGTGATTCACCACCGCTCCCCTCCCTCCTCCCCACTCAGACCCGGTTTGATTCTGATTCGATTTCAGACTTCCTGGAAACACAGGCCTCGAGGGCTGTGCGTCTTACTGTCAGCAACGCGAAATACTATCTTTCCCCCTATCTTGAGGTGTATCAAAATACCAACGGTCTACATTGAAGAGTTGGTCTTAGCTTTCTCTTCGACAGTCGTTGTTTTCATAACCTGAGTCGTCGATTTTAACCTTGAATATAATAAGGAAATATACCTGAGAATGTCTAAAATTCAATGATCCTGTTTGGTGACCGAAATTCTGTCCAATCCAAAAGCATAATAATGACTTGAAAACTGAGTAGTATTAATATTAAATGGCACACACACACACACACACACACACACACACACACACACACACACACATATATATATATATATATATATATATATATATATATTTATATATAAATTATAATGTATATATATAAAGTTATATACATATATAAAGTTAAACCTAATAAACTTTATTATTTGCTCTACTTAGGTATTGAGCACTTTTACATTTTAGCTTTAGATAATCTTAGCGGTTTATACATATATATTTTTCATATATACATATATAATTTTTTTCTTTTGGCTAAGTGTAATAGTATTAATCGATTATTTTCCGTTGGTACGACCATATTGGTCTTTCTTTATTTCACTTTTCCCCCACGTGAAGTTTGGTAGTATATTTTTAATATCAAACTATTTGCCGGGTTTTTTTCTTACCGCAAGGGTTTACCAATAAGTTTTGTATATATCTATATCTATATCTATCTATCTATCTATCTATCTATCTATATATATATATATATATATATATATATAAATGAAAATGGAAGTGAATCCGACGGTATGTTGAAAAAAGAAATAAAGGAAGAAAAATATAGAATAGTTAAAATAGGATATTTTAATCAATTTACTTTCACATGTTCCGGTCAGGAGTTTATCCATGTGTACATTATTCAAACTATTAATTATTTTTAAATGACTAAATGAAATGAAATAATAATAATAAAAAAAATGTGGAAATGTTCCGCACACAAAGAAGATTCGACCTTCATCAGAGTAAATCATTTAAAAAAAAGGATTTACTCTGAGGAAGGTCGAATTTCTTTGTGTGCGGAACATTTCTACATTTTTTAATGATTTTGGGGAATGGTCTTCATGACGTTCTTAGTGAGAGATGTCTTGGATCTGAATGCGGTCAGCAAGGTCAGTGAACAATTAGGTGTAGAAAATAGACCATGATTTAAAAGAGGGTGAGGTGTCCATACTTCTGGAAAATGAAAGCTCACGATAGCCTAGAATATTGCGGGTCACGAGTCCATTGTTTTAGACTATATGAGTTAGGAGTTAGTAACTTTAAAACGATAAAACTAATCCTTCAAGTAAACAACATACCCATCATCAACAGCCCAAATCGGTCCCCTAGAAAAAGAAAATGAAAATCTGTCCCTTGTTCTCGTTTCGTTTTTTTCTCAGACAGACTTTGAATAACTTACAGTAAATAACAGTGTTTATTGTGTCAAAAATTTAGTGTGTTGAATTTAAGAAATTATGTGTGTGATATTACTCGAGCAGAGATACACATGGTATTGTCAAGGGTCATTTACTCGATGTCAGTTTGAAATTGGGGCGTTGTTACCGCCTACGATCGTATGATCATTCATCGGGATTACTAATGGTACGACACAACCTGGAGAGGAACGAACAACCAAAAAAAAAATCCGAACTTTTTGAATGAAAAAAAAAACGAACTTTTGAGTGAAAAAAAACCGTGACAAAACAAAATTGTGAAGAAAAAAAAAAAAAAAAACAGAACTGTGAAAAAAAAAGGAATAATGAACATGAACACTCTGTCGGTTACCAATTAAAGGTAACCGATTTGTAAAATGTATGTAATATGTTGATGTATTTTTTCTCTTCTTTTACTTTTTGTTAATCCTGTATTTTGCGATATACTCGGTGGTGTGGTGTGAGGAACAGTGGAGCGAGGAATTAAAAAAATTTCACATGTGAACATTTTTGAAAAATGGGATGGTGAGGAATGTTGTATTGTCCTCGCCCGGAAGAGGAAGCTTCCGGCAGAGGGACAAAGAAAAGGATAAAAATATATATTTAAAAAGAAAGGGAAAGCGGAAGAGAGGTTTTTCGGTCAAGGAAGCAGGGAGAAGATAAAGAAATATATAACAAATGTCCATTATCAGATCAAAAGATAAAAATGCGTAGGCATATTAGCGGATGTAAAGACCAGATCAAAACATGAAGATGAGTAGGCGTGTTTATCAATATAAAGGCCATAGGATTCGAGTTAGTCAGCCAGAAGACGCGGAACAGAGAACAAGTTAGACGACAGTGGCCCACGGCCCTTTCACGGCCAACGGGCTGTGAGGACCATGTAGCCACCCATTCCACCTTCCCAACCCAATTCAGCAGTCATTGTCAACCCTCGGGCATTTCCATTGTCAACGCTCGCCACCCACGCACAGCCGAGGGAGAAGAAATAAAGTCAGAAGTTTCTTACTATACACACGTGTGATTTCATTAAGCGACTACTACATACATCGCTTTTGGTACTGTGACCATACCCGCTACGTTACATACACAATTTAGTGCCGTGAAAAAAGGCGCTACGTAACACTACAATGAAAACCATTAAATCACATGCTTCGTGATATGGTAATCATGAGTACATATCTCTTTAATTTTTCTCGCCATCTATCTCTATCGGTCACCCCTCCCCCCCGGAAGATCCTCTGAACATCATCTTAAATCCGTATAAAGCTGATCGAGGAACGTTTTAGTTGGTATGCCAACACTGGTGTGTCCATTTGTACCTGTCCACAGGAGAATGTCATTCATGAATTCGTCCTTACTTCAACAGCAGTGTCCAGCATGTCTTCTTCGTCTTACTTGGGTGGTTTGTGTGAAAGGGGACAAGTGGCCGTACAGATGCGTTTTTGTAGTGATTATCATCATCAAGTCACACTGACACTTCCTCATCATCCGTCTCTATGGGTCATCACACCTGACAGGTCCCCTGCAGAGCATCTAGTGTCCCCGCAGACTGATTGTTTTTTCCTTTATCTTTTCAAAGAGATAAGGATATAATAATTATTAGATAATTGATAATTGTTTAATACGGATTAACCTATCCCGAGTATACTCGCTTTCCAGATTTCCTTCGTAAAATCGTGAGTCCTTGCGGCGTAGTAACTAACGTGCTGGACTGTGCTATCGTAGTGAGTTCAAACTCCAGTCGGTCTATTTTATGTTCACTTTCAGACTAATACCCTTGGGTAGGATATGAACCCCATAATTTCCCAACTATGGTAAAATTGTTTCACTATTGTTCTTTTTTAGGGATCTGTACGGTAAAGTGAAGAGCTGATGGTAGGCGTGGCACTCCATCTCATACGCAAAACCAATCACCTTGGTCCAGCGCTAGTGAAAAGAGGATAGCATCCCTTGCTGTCTGGCTGATACCGACATTAGGCCACCCTGTCGACTTTACTTTTTTTTACTGTTCTTTTATAAGGATGATTTTTCGCATTAAATAAACCATGGAGGTTGATATACCATTAAATAAATAAAGAAAACCGAAACCAAACCATTAGTAAACATCTCTTTTTATTGAAACAACAACTTACAATGGGGGTGTGGTGAAAAATTAATTGTCTGAAAAGTTCATTAGATGACATCATATCTGTTGTTGAGGACTCTTTTGGCTAATGGGATTCAAGCACTGCAACACCAATTGAAAAAAGTGGACCACAAGGTGAATGGTGTTGAAAAATAAACTTCATTTTGTTGCATTCCATGAGAATATCTTTGTCAGTCTATGAACCTTTCAGCCGACACACGATAAGTGTGTTACATATCAAGCGGACTATTATGACGAATCCACCAGGAAGCGCGTGGTGTAATGGTTAAAGTCATAGGAAATGGACTCGTCGACCCGAGTTCAAATCCTGGACGTTGCATTTCACTTAGCGCAAATACCCTTGGGAAAGGTATGAATCCTACTCTCCCTCCATCTATGGGCAAATAGTAGGGCAGACTGGGCTCTTTAACCTTGGTTAGGCAACCGGTCTAGGACAAGGAAAACTCTGAATTTAAACCTGTTGAACTCCGCTTAAGAAATTGACCTTGTGTCTAACCAACTCGTTCGGAGGGGTTGGTAAATATATTATGACGAAAATGTACGCGACATCCATTGTCACTTTCTGTCTTGACAAATACAACCCGACATATCGACTGGGACTGAAGAATAAACAGACAGAGCCACAGAAAAGGGGGTCAACGGTTGGTCGTAGGTATCAACCCGTAATGCTTAAGGTCGGAATCCTGGTGGATAAGCAGTCAATAACCTGCAACACTCCACTTTAGCCCTTTGATTAGATGGACGGTCGGAGAGACCCCTCTAATCAATCCTTAGCATCGATATGATTGTTCCAATCCTATTGCTCTTATGGTAACCCCTAAAGCATATTTCTGCAAAGTTTTGTAAATTACAGCAGTAAAAGAATGTGATTCATGTAAAATGGATAAATACAACTGTGGGTATATACCCAATATAGGATATGACACAATGAACCACCCAGTGAGGATCGAACTCACTATTCAGTAATTTTGATCTATGAGTCTACCAATGAGACACCCTTATAAGATACAGCAGAATCTCTTGTATATCCTAAAAAAACTTTGGCGAAATACTTTTAGGAGAACCATTTAGGATATTCGAGTGTTTTTGATATTTTCCGAAGCGAATGTGATTTTTACGATAAGACTGATTTTTTAATGGGATTGTTCCGATAAAACGACAAGAGATTATTCGTGGGTCCCAATTTTAACTTTAAACCTTGCAACCGTGCTTTAGTCTTATGTAAGAAGCAAAGACCCTTAAACCATGAGAGCTAATTTTGTTCAATTCTTTAAAAAATCGAACACAGTGTTCGGTTAACCTATAGCGATTTCTTTGATAGAATTGCCGGAGACTCAGTTGCATTGTTGGATTGGACAGAAATAAAATATTTTATTTTTTCAAAATGGGGATCTGTATATTCAATCTTAGCCTCCAAAATACAATTCCTTAAAATCTATTATAATACAATTTACAGTAAAAAGATACGTAAAATAAAATTCAAAGTAAATATTAAACGTTAAATAATAAAATTTACGGTATATATAAGTAAAAAAAAAATTAAGGGTAAATATGATAGGTAAAATAATAAGATTCTGGATAGATATAAGTAAAATCATAAAATTCAGAGTAAATATGATACGTTAAAAATGATTGTAGTTGGTACCCTTGAAACATTCCCCAAGTGTTTGGAAAACTCCTGGAGGAATTGGAAATCAGAGGAAGAATTGAGATCATCCAGACGAAAGCATTGGTAAGATCGACTAGAATACTCAGAAGTGTCATAGATATCTGAGGAGATTTGTTGTCACTTAGACTTCTGTGAACAACTACCAACTAACACTGCTCTGAAAAACTATAATAATAATAATAATAATAATAATAATAATAATAAAACTAAAAAACAGAAATGGGAAGAAAAACAACTACATGGGTACTTTAGGCGTCAAACTCAAGAGATATCACATCAGAATACATGGACGTGGCTAAGAAAAGGAAACCTCAAAACAGAAACCGAATCGTTTATAAATACAACACAAGACAATGACATTAGAACAGACTATATAAAGGAAAAAATAGATAGGACAACAGAATAGCCAGCGCAGAATGTGTGGAGATAGTGACGAAACGGTCAATCATATAATAAGCGAACGCAGCAAACTAGCACAAAAAGAGTACAAGATTAAGCACGACTCTGTAGGAAAGGTAATCCACTGGGAACTGTGCAAGAAATTCAATTTTCCCCATGCTATTATATTTATTAATATTATATGCACAAACCTAAACTTGTCCTAGAGAACGAGACAAATAAAATGCTCTGGGACTTCGAGGTACAGACGGATGACCTAATCCCGGCCAAGAGACCGGGCCTAGTATTCTTGATAAGAAAAAGAGAACCTGTCATCTCGTGGATTTTGCCGTCCCGGACGACCACCAAGTGAAAATAAAAGAAAGCGAAAAGATAGACAAATACTTGGACCTTGCCAGAGAACTGAGGAAACTTTGGAACATGAAGGTGAAGGTCATACCAATTGTGATTGGTGTCCTTGGAACGATCCCCAAAGCTCTGGAAAAGAATTTGAGTGAATTGGAAATCAGAAGAAGAATCGAGACCACCCAAACTACAGCACTGTTGGGATCGGCTAGAATACTCAAAAGAGTCCTGGAGACCTGAGAGCACTTGCTGTCACTCTGCCTCCAGTGAACCACCAGCTACGGCAGGTGTGAAAAACTCATAATAATAAATGCTTTTCCTTTACTAGTGTAACATTGTAAACAAATGGTCGCAAGGTGTGAATAGTGTGCCGAAAGAGTTGTAAATTTCAAAATTCGCCCGGTTGGCTATATGGAAGAAAATATTCTTTATTGGACAACTAACGATCCGAGAAGAGCTGGTTTCTAAGAGAACAAAGAAAGATCCATGAATTTACCCAACACATTGTACCCGTTATGAGTTTTCATAAATTTCCACGCCTTCATTAACTGTTGTATATTGATGATAAACCGTTGTATTTTTGTGGTTTAAACCGTTGCATTTTTTTTGTGGTTACTGACTTGTCTTTCGAAGTAGCTGGCTGGTACCTTACTTCTGTAGTCTGTTTCATTCGTAGCTGAGACATTTCTTCGAATTGATTTGGTCTGTCTTTAAGATACTAGTCTGACTTCGTGTTTGTTCACCAAGGCTACCATTTAGTTCGTAGATACAATGCATTTGGTGATCAAATTTTTAAATTCAAACTCAAAATTTCCCAACCGCGGCGGATTAAAGCAGAGCCGATGCTTACAACATGACGTCTCTCGACTAACTGACTAAACTAACTACTTATTTCCCACTGTTTACCAGCAGCAGGAAGTTGGGTCAATTTGATGTCACTGAGTGCCAATCATCTACACTAAGATATACTCTACAACTTGTTAAAGTTAATTTACCTTGAGTATATAATGGATTTTTTCTGCAGTGATCGCACGGTCAAATATGTGAAATAATTAAATAAATTGTTGGCCAATTGGAATTTCATTATTTTTGGCCTATAGATTTTGGCCATTGCATCCAATTGGTGAGGTCCTCTAGATGAGAGACTACACACACACACACACACACACACACACACACATATATATATATATATATATATATATATATATATATATATATATAGAGAGAGAGAGAGAGAGAGAGAGATATGCTGATAGGTAAAAATCTAAAAGGACGTATAGATATCGTATTCATGCGTCCCAGTGTTTTCTTTTCTCCCCACCCCATCATTTCCACCTAACTGTAAATGCATTTCAATATTTTCTTGGAAACGAATTACACTGTATGAGATTCACGGTATGGGTTAGATGTCTTCAGTTGTTCATAGATATAAGACAATTTGTTAAGAAACTTTCCCGGGGACTCATTCAAATTTCCCTGGGACTCATTCAAATCAAGTCCTTGCGTCCCAAGACTCACTCAATTAAAAAGCTATCAGCATTACTATATATATATCTATTATCATACTAAAGCTGAGATTTGGAGCGTTCAATCCCTAAAGGCTTTTTTGTTTGTGACCTTGATCACACGAAATTTGTCTCTAATTATTCCTTAGTTTTAGCTCAACCTATTGTTTGAAAAAAAACCACACTTTAATTGGTTTAATTAGTCGGAATTTGCAATTAAGTCAAATCTTGACTCATCCCTGTCTTTACATCCTACGTTCCTCCCCTTTTTACTCCCTATACGCCAAGGAAGGGGAATTTGAAATTGATCACAAGTAATATTACTACAAAGGCAGCACTCAGCTCCCTCCCACATCCTATAACTCTAGAGTCGCCTGTCTTACAAAAACACCCGCCCCGCCCCGCAATAAAAATTCTGATGTCTATTTCAATTGTCTAGGTGAAGTCATTGAAAAATTCATGGTTTTTTTTAATACAATTCTAACCCTTACGTTTGTACCAAAACTCGGGGAAGTTTTCGATTTTAATTAAATTTTCAGTATTGATTTAGCAATGAATTAATTTTTATTCTATTTTAAAACATTCTGATTTTTTTGCGAGTGACTTAACCTTGTCTTCCCCTGTTTTTCGGGTATAAAATAACGGTGTGTATATAATGTGATTGATACTATTTTCTACATAAATAAAAAGACTAGACAGAACGTGTGAATAGAAGAAAAACAAATTTGTTGGTACTCTTTGCGGAGAACCGTCCCGGCCCCTGCCTCAAAAAAATGCTTGCCGGTGGCTGCTGTAAAATAAATTAAAAAAAAAACACCAGCTACGATTGAAGTCCGTAGCCGAAGCGGTGTTACTTGAATAAAAAAAAACTCGGGTTGGGGTTGGGGTTTAGGATTAGTTTAATGGGAAAATAAATAATTTGGGCTCTGTTTTTTATAACTCAGAAAAAACAGAACCCAGTCATTTTGTAATAAAACTGTTAATTTTAAGTAGGGTGGGGTTAGAGTTTAGGTTTGGGGTTGGGGTTTCGGGAAAAACGCCCTAAGTTGGTTGTTTTTTTTTTTTTGTAATTGACACCGCTTCATCTACGGACTTCAATCGTAGCTGGTGTTTTTTTCAGCAGTCATCGGCTAGCGTTTTTTTAGGCAGGAGGCGGGACGATTCTCCGTGAAGAGTACCGTTTTTTTTGTTTTTTTTTTAAGAATCTGTTCGAGTAGTAAATAAGTACCGAAAATCGAAAAATAAAATGAAAACTAAAAAATAATTTTTGGAGTACTATTTGGGTAATATTTGCGGAGTTCTGTCCTGGAATCCTGCCTAAAAAATCGTAGCCAGTGACTTCTGAAAAAACAAAAAAACAAAATAAAACACCAGCTACGATTAAAATCCGTAGCCGAAGCGGTGTAAAAAATAGAGTTAGGGTTTAAGGCTAGGGTTTCGGTTGGGGTTAGGGTTAGTTTAATGGAAAATAAATAAATAATTTGGGTGACCCAGGAAAAACAGAACCACAAATTTTGTAATAAAGCTTAATTTTAACTAGAGGGGGTTGGGGTTGGGTTTTCAGGAAAAACGCCCTAAATTTTTTTTTTTTTTTCAAGTGATACCGCTTCGGCTACGGACTTCAATCATAGCTGATGTTGTTTTTTCAGCAGTCTGTGGCTAGCAGTTTTTGAGGCAGGAGGCCAGGACGGAACTCTGCAAAGATTACCATTATTTGTATTATTCAGTCTATTGTGCTTATCTTCATTGTTATCTGTACAGCGTTTCGGCCGATGTGCCCTCCGGCCTTCTTCAGGTATTTCTTGTCGGACACATGAACCTTCTTGTAATAGGGAGCCATCACAGAACTTTGAACCTAACTCTTTATTCAGCCCACAGGGGTATCCTGTTCTCATTCCACTAACAATAACTGAGGTACAGGTGTTAAGCTATGTTAATTATTATTCTACGTTACTGCTGCCCCTTACCAGGATTGAACCTGCAGTCTAGAGATAACTGTCATTTAGAACTATCTTAACCTAACTCCTTTATCTACTAGGTTATGTGTCTAATTGGACAATCCAGTGTGGATTTTTTTCAAGCTTAAAGGTTAGAATTTATTTTGTAAAAACGAATTTTAAGTAGCGTCTTGGCAGATCAAGATGATCGAAATTGACCGAAAACATCGTTTTAAATGTATCAAAAATTAAATGCGTAATATCATTTTGCTTTTTTGCTTATGCTCATTATGTTACTTTTCGACTTAAAACTTGACCTTAAATCGTTTTAATGAATTTTAATTCATTTTTAAAATGAAAAGCAGATGATATTTTGGCAGATCCTACTCTTTTTCCTAATCCCAATCATCTAGCGAGAGCTTAACGGGTGACCCAACGGGTCACTTTTTGTATAGTATATATATATATATATATATATGTATTTAAATGACTTTGAATTCAAAATCTAACTCACCATCGCTGATATAGTAGTCGTCGGTGACCATGTTGTAATAATCCATGACAGTTATTCAAATTCGAAATTATGTATTCTTTTAAGATAATTTATTTGCAACTGGTTGATTTATTAATTTTACCTCTGCGGGGTTATTTTATTACAAAAGGTGAGAGTATTAGGAACGTTTAACATTTATATTTACATTTCGTGTAGTTTATTAATACATTTTGCCACATGGTTATGTGATATCAAATATTCATATCTAAAAAAATGATTTTAAAACAAATCTATATGACCCATGTTGGACTATCTTAGAAATCATCACTTCGATTTATAAACTTTCCCAGCATCATCAGGCATTTCCGGCAAAAACTATCCATTTAGAGATGAGGACAGAAAGCGTTTAAGATCGTTTGCAACTGTCTTCAAATCAATTACTGGCTTAACATTTTGTTAG
Organism: Doryteuthis pealeii; assembly: GCA_023376005.1. Lineage (NCBI taxonomy): Eukaryota > Metazoa > Mollusca > Cephalopoda > Myopsida > Loliginidae > Doryteuthis > Doryteuthis pealeii. The sequence goes on from CM042146.1 coordinate 127,945,268, forward strand.
TAAGACCTATCTTTTGGATTAACACCAGAGGAATACTACAGACTTGGACTTATATACTCCACACTCCTCTGAGGCCGTTTAGTGTTATACTTAAAATAACCGTTTTGAGTCTCACCACTCAGCAGGGGATATATAGTCAGAATATTCTAATCCCCGTCGACAGGGTGGTATGTTTTTTTTACAACGTCTCGCGTTGTTTAATATTCATTATAATCAGTGATTTCTGTATCTAACTGAGTTTCTCATACTTTAGGCTTTGAGAGACGGCGTCACATCATAGTTTAATGGTTAGCAAACTAGTTTAGCAGATCCATTACTACTAAATAGCGAGTTCGATCCTCAGTGTATGCCCTATACCTGTGAACGTGTGTCACATACTACACGTGGTGAATGAGTTGTGTAACAATGGTTAGCAATCTAGTCTCGCAGATCTATTACTACTGAATAGCAAATTTGATCCTGTGTATCCACCATACTTGCTACCTTGTGTCACATCCTACCTGTGGCGAATGGGTTGGGTAAACAATACGAGCGTCCCATCGTGGTGTAATGATCAGCAAGCTAGTCTCGCTGATACATTACTATTACATAGCTAGGTTGTTTTTCGATGGATGTCCCATACGGGTGACCTTGTGCCACATCCTACACGTGGCAAACGGGTTGATTAAAAATACTTGCTCCCCATCGTGGTGTAATATTGAGCAAGCCATTCTTGCAGATACATTACTACTCCATTGTGAGTTCGATTCTCACTTGATTTTCCGTACGTGTGACCTTATATTACATCCTACACGTGGCGAATGGACTAGGTAAAAATACGGGTGCCCCATCGTGGTGTAATGATTAAGAAGCTTGTCTCTCATATACATTACTACTGTATAGCTTGGTTGTTCTTCGATGGATACCCCACATGTGTGACCTTGTGTCACATTCTATCCATGGCGAACGAGTTGGGTAAATAATTTCTTCGGAACTTGAGCCAACATTCTGATCAAAGTTTTATCCAGGGAAATTTCTTTTGTATACAACCATGTATTTATACCTTTTGTTTTTACCCTGACCATTTTGACGCAGAGAAAAGGAATCTCTGGAGAATTTTATCAACTCCCATTTTGTTCAGCCACAAACTTTCTTGATCAGCTTTAATATCCTTAGTGACCGACAAACGAGACGGTCAGATGATAGCCAAACTATTCTCGTGACAGACATTTGTCATCGATTGCAAAAGACCTGCGAAAGTAAGGAGTGAACTGCGTCACATGGGAGTCCCAACGTCTTTTCTAAAACAAAACTGCTATCTTTGTCTCTAAACTGTCGCTGGGCGAAATATTAAAGCAAACCTTGAAATTCCTCAGAGTTATAAAATTTAAGAGAGATATTATTACGATATTGTTCTGGTATGCGACAAAAGTGTCTCAACAGAAAATTCAATCAGCTTGATTACTTAGGTTCAAAGGCATGTCAACACTTATTGGGTTATTTTATGCCGAAGACGTTTGTTTTATTCATTTATCATGGGTACTCAATTTTCTTAAAATCCATAGATGAGACCCTAACAGTTACTACATCACCACATGTTATCCCAAGATCATTAGGTGTTTTGGGTATTTTAACATCATATACCTTCATTTCGGTGACTAACTGTGTTTCCAGTAGTCATACTTTTTAATTATGAAGCCTCATCTAAAAAATTAAGACAAATAAAATACTTTTCAAATTATTCAAAAGCAAAAGTATTTTAACTATTTTTCCCTCCATTATTTGATTTCTTTCTCCAAGGGAGATAACTTTATGTGGCTTTGATTTTCAAAATAATTTTTAGAAATTTCAACAGAATTCAGTCTTTTAAAAAAATTTTTTTTTTTAAACTTTGATTTTTTTCTTATCCCCCTTTTTTATTAGTTGACCTTTTGTTTCGTTTTTTGAAAAGGACAATTTAGTTTGGAGACCTTACGTTTAAGATTACCATCGTATGTTTCTCAGTTGCACAAGTCATTATTTTAATTAATATTCTAAATTGAAAGAAAAAACCCCAAAAACTAAATCTTAAGTCTCGATACTTTTTAATCACACCATGTATATCAAAAGACCCCTCTTTCTTTTTTTTAATAATCAAAATCCCCTCAGGTAAATATCCAGTGGCTGTCACGATTTTCTTTTCGGTTTCACGACGCATGCGCTTCAGTGCCTTTATTGGGATTCGCAGTCTTATATTAGTTACCTCAATATTTGAACCGAGGCGAGAATTGAAACCCTTCGGGCGGTATTGCGAAGCCAATATCAGACTCCACTCGTTTTCTCACTGTCACCGAATATATTTCCTTATTAGATATTATCCATATATTTTGGGCGATGATAACGCACGAAAAGGTTTGACAGGGAAACAATATATATATATATATATATATATATATATATATATATATATATATATATATATATATATATCTTTCTGTTCACGCATTCACACTTCGTGGATTTTTTTGTTTGACGTTATGAAATATTTTGCTCTATATTTTAAGGCAATATAATATTTAACACACACACACACACACACACACACACACACACACACACACACACACACAAGTGTGTGTATAAGTATATATATATCCATATATCTGTGTATTTATATATGTATATTTTTAAAATAGAATTTGATGATCACATAGACAAGAAACTGTGTCACCAAGCGCCGTTGAGTCTGTATCTAAACTAGATCTACATATGCTCTAGAGCAATATTGATGTCGCTTTATTTATCGATATAACAAAGTTTATTATATACGCACACACACACACACACACACACACACACACACACACACACACACACACACACATATATATATATATATATATATATATATATATATATATATATATATATGAAAGTACGCAAATAGTTTGTTTGATATGGCTTTTAGCCGACAATCTTTGGGAGAATATGTGCTTAATTGAAGTCATACCTAATTTGAAAATTAATTGGTTGATAATTCAAATGTAAAGTGTAAACAAATCGAGAAAAAGTCATTCTCTGTATGTACATTTCGGCCTATTATGCCTCATCAGCAGAGTTATAGACTAGAAGCCGCTATGCCTGTTTAGTTAGACCAAAGAATTACGATATATGCATGTTTCTTTTTAATTAGCACTCGGTCGTACGATTGTATATCAAAATCCCTTAGAATTGTATGCTTTTCATTCTCTAGGATAGATTATGGTTTGTGTATATGCTATTTGTCAACATGTTAAGACTTTAAACTTTTGCACAATTCCCAGTGGATCCTTTTTCCTACCCAATCATGCCTATTCTTGTATCCATGTTAAGCTACTTTACTGCATTCGCTTATCATGTAATTAACAGTTTCATCTCAGTCAACGCGTATCACGTAGTATAACGGTTAAAGTGCTCCACTCGCAGACCATTATTAGTGATTTGAAATCTAATTGATTGGTCCATACTTTTAATTTTGTCCCAAAGTGAGCTTACCTTAGTAAATTACTAAATTTTCTAAATCTGGTCACGTCAGACCGATTAGGCACAGGCGGTGGCGTTCACTTAATCAGAAATAGTTTATAATGTCAATCAGATATAGCTACATTCGAGGAAAACAAGTCCACATCAAATGGTTATTTACTAAGCCGAGCTTAGATGTGGCACAAGGCCAGAAATATAGAGGGACTAGAAAGAATCTGTGGCGGACGAGCTATGAGCTAGACGTATTAAGGTTGTATTCGTGCAGTCATCGGTTTGGAAACCACAGCTCATTGCTAGCATTTTTAGTTTAGCTTGAACAAACTTGAACATTTTTTGTTTAATACTATGTATAATATGATATATTCTCGCACACACACACGCACACACACACACACACACACACACACGCAAACACACACACGCACACACATATATATATATATAACTCCTCAACAGACACCATGTTTCGGCGTATCACGTCTCCTCAGTGTGGCTACACATCACAGGCTACTTCTAGCCAGGGTCGAAACTCGACGGATTTATCATCAGTTAGGGTTCTTAATCACTGGCTCGTCGTCATCATCTACAAGCAAATGAGAATTTAACTGATAAATACATACATAGGTATATATGTCAAGGTTGCCTGAGAGCTCGTATTCATTCGTTTACAACCAGAACCTTGCTTTAAGCATTATATATATATATATATATATATATATATATATATATGCCAAAACACTTTACGAAGAATCAACAATTACATTACAGAAGATGAAATGAAGAGTATATATATATATATATAGCTGTATAAAAGAAGTGTTATAATATTTGAAATGTCTTTTATGGAAGGAAAATCTTGAGGCTATTGGTAAAAGATGAAACTCTTAGATGCTATGTTCTCGTATGCCAAACGTCAGGAGGATGCAGTGAGCAAAGATACAGGCGACAAGCTGTTAGCTCTGCCGCGGCTATGAAAAGAAAGTTTATTTTGAAATTTGCCGCTTCTTGTTTTATAAGGTTGCTCTCTACACCACCTAGTGCCCACTGGAAGAAACGTGGCAAGTAAGTAATGTAATTCTAACAAATCGAACTCACTAACAATGGTGTTCTAATCTAGAGCACGCTGAGTAAAGTTCATTACAACTTTTTGCAAATTCGTATCATTTCTCGACTAGAAATGAGGAAAGAGTAATGTGTTATAACAAGAGGCCTGTAAGATATCAAAGTTGTCCCGAGCAATTGACCAGGGGGACATCATATCTGTTGATTCTATTACGAGCCGATGTCGTTGTTTTCGCTGTTCAGCGCGGCAGATTTATTCTTGTTAAGCAATTCACAACATTCTTTCGGCTTTTGCGCTCTGAATACAAGAAAAATAAAAAGAAGGTTCTCTCCTATGAATAATGCAAACATTCGGTTCTTTATCGTCTTTGCAGTTTATTTCAATCATTGTCAAAGTCAGAATGTGTAATAGTTACAAGCGAATAAAGGAAGCGCACACAGACAAAGATATGAATACAATCTTGACGAACACTTACAGTGGCTCTGATTGGTTAGTTGGTTGGTTGGATTTTACGGTATATAAACCCTTGTTGGGTTATTTTATGCCACGAACGTTTTTGTTTTATTCATTCTTTATGTGTACTCAATTAAAAAAACTCAATAATTTTTAAACCCATTTTTGCAAACTTATTTTTTCTATTGAACCAAGAGATGGAAACCTAGAAAATAGTGGATCTGGTCAAAAAAACATATAGTGTCCTAGGCATAACGATAAACTGCAAGTGGTGAGGTTACAATACTGAAGCTCTGAGGAGTGCGGACGACTCCTTTATTAACATTACTCTCAAGTCCACTATGACCCGGATTAATAGTATTTGCTAGCGTCCCATCTACGGGTTAAATAGATAAAAATGAGATTAAAAATGAGTTAGAATATTAAATACCCAACAAAAAATCCAACAAGGTTTGGTATGCCGTAAAATCCAATCAACTAATCAACCAACTAACAAACTATGCAAACAAACTATTTCCAGTGAGTTTGATCCTCACCGGTTACCCTAACTTTCTAACATTGAGCCAAACTATCCTTAGCTTTGACAACCCGTACAAGAGTGTTAATTGAGTAATTAGTCTTAATGTTACGTCAACTCGTCTGGGGTTATTTTATGTCAAGATGTAAATTGTGAGGGATTATATTTTTGAAAGGATTTTTAAAATTTATTTTGACTATGTTGCCTGCAGGCTTGGTTTCTTTATTTAATGGCTCATCGACCTTCGTGGGTTATTTCATGTAAAATTCCTCCTTTAACCATAGCTGAAGAGATGAGGGGGTTCATGCCTTTCTTAAAGGTATTAGTTCGAAAGTGAACAGTGCAACTAGAATTGAAATTCACTTACTTCGATGTCGGATTGGGGCACATTTACCATTATACCATGGGGACTTCCCCTAGTTGTATTCAGTACATGTTACTAAATGGATTGGGAATCCCTTTGAGTGATAAGTTTATAGGTTAAAGTTAAAGTTTTATTCATAGGATTTGGTATAATTCTATTTCATTCAGGGAGGAAAAATGTTATGTATTCTGATATTTTAAAATATATTTCTCATATTGTGATGTAAAAACAGTGTCTTATAACAAAAGAAATCACTACATTCTTTTAGAATGTAATAGAAATGGCTACCCAGCGTCGACTGGGTAGATGGGACATTTTTAAAAAGTTAGTCTTGCAGATCAATTATTACTTATCACAAGTTTGATCCTCACTGGATTCCCCATAAAATCCCCATGTAAAAATATAACAATATAGTAAGAAATTCAATAATTTACAATTTAAAAGAAATACAATATAAATTAGTCGTAGTATTGTATGTTGCTAATGTTATAAAGGTTCCATTTCATTTTCCAACCTTCGTTTGATTATTTCTCATTTAGTAACCTTTGGTAGATTACAACAGGTTCCAATTCTGGAGTTCTGGTTAATGTAGTGTACGCCTTTATTGCTATTGCCCCAAGTTCACTTTGAAACGGAAAAATATTTTTGAAAAATTATGCTAGTGCTAAGATAATTCCGCCTTTTCTTATTGTAAAATTTCTAAATGTCTATTCATCGGTTCCCGTTAGATCACTGAAGTTAAGCAGCGATGAGCCTTTTCAATACTTAGATGGGTGAACATTTAGTACACTTGGTCTGAATCAAATAACCTAGTATGCAATACTATTTATTCATATCTGCATGAAGGAGAAAAAGACGTGGTTTGCCAAAGGTATTTACAAAAATTGAAACTTAAACAGCCTTGTAGAGGATTTGAACTCGGGTCGCTTATTCTATTTTTTAAGACAATGAAACGATTCCAGCTCACCACGGGTAGGTTTTTAGACGAGATTGAATTATGAGGCATCCAATGATGATCTAACTTGCTTTTCACTATTAAAGGATCTGCAAAAATAGCCTGCCAACCATTACACCATGATAGGACACCTAAGAAATATTACACAAAACTGGCCTCATACATCCATGTATGTGTGCGTATGTGTCTGTAGGTTATATATAATGATGAACAAATCGAACACTTATTTGCTAAGCATAGCTTAGATGTGGCACAAGTCGAGGTTATGGGGCACCCAGTGAGCATCGAATTCACTAACAATAATCGGCGAATCTAGCTCGCTAACCATTACACCACGGGAGGTGCCCATGAACAAAACTAATAAGATTGCTGGGAGCGATAAAACTCTATAATCTTTTACTTCTTACTCTGTCTCTGCTAATTTCGATGAGGGTGTCACCGTGGCGTAGTGGCTAACGGCTGGACTATGACATCGTTGTAAGAGAGTTCGAACTCCACTTTCGCACTAATATATTTGGCAAAGGTATTAACTTCCTCATATCCCCATCTACGGGTCAAATAGTACCACTACTGTTCTACAACAAGGCTTGCTTTGAAATAACCCACGAAGGTTGATATGCCATTAAACACACTCTAAGAACAAATAAAGTTTCGAGAATGCAACGCTTTCGAAAAAATAAATCCAAAATGGTGGCATATTCTTGTGTTAATTGATTTATTTTTTCTAATTATTCAAATTTTTAATGTCAACATCGTGACTCCTCAATTCCTTAATGAGGTCATGCACTGAACAGAATGTAAATGAGACGCCCTCAGGGAGGGATTATTATTATTATTATTATTATTAGGATTATTTTTCGGCACTCTTGAAATTTCTCCGCTGTAGGAATGGTGTTCAGTAAATTGTTAAAACTAAAAGAAAAAAAAAAGACCTTCAAGTGAGAGATAGGTTTTTAAAAAAGCTTTATTGTGATTCAACATTATCATTAAGAATTTGATTGAAATTGTTACTTTCTTTGTTCTCGTGCCACAAGAATCCACAAAGATATAAATATATTATATATTCCTTAAGATATTAACTCTAACCCTAACTCTAATAAACGTATGGACATCGTTTTAATTCAGGCTGCCAGTGGCAAACACATGTTTAGGCCATTTGTAAATATTTTACTTATACATGATTCCTAATACAGATCACTCCATATTCTGTATATTTCAAATGTTTTGCACTTCTCAGCCATCAAAGATTTGATGACAGACCTCTGCTCAAGCTTGGGGCAGTGTGTTCCATTCGCCACCATTTTTAATAGTCTCAAAACAAATTTTTACTTTTGCAAGGTTAAGTTAATTTTTGCTATAAACCAATTGACAAAAACTCACAGTTTAGATCTATGAAAAAATCAGACAATAAATAATTTATTTTTTGCGAAAAATGTCTCCTTATTTAGAAATGACTCTTGTAAATGGGGAGAATCATGCAACCTCCTCATCTCACTTTTGGCTGTCTCTTCCCCAGGACGTTATGTCCATTTTAGTCACTGAGTTTCAAACCCGGGCTCAGAGGTTCTCAAGCGGGGGTCATATAACATTTTCTTTTCTTTTTTTTTTTGGGGGGGGGGGTCCAAGCCAACAAACAATGCTTAATTATAAAAATGCAATAGGATGTTTAAAAATCGAAATGTTATTGACTGATTCCACCACAGTAAAATAGGAATCTCTAGGTAAAATAAAAAAGGTTCAGAATCATTAGTAAAGACGATTATATGTGTGCGTTTGTCTATATCAGTTTGTTTAATTGTAGTTATGCATGTGTGCACACACACGTGTAGATGTGTACGCGAGTAGGGTATGCATATGCACAAGTGCAGTTGCGAATGGGAATTCATTCGTTTGCAAAGATTTAATGTTCAAAATTGCTCCAAAAGATATTTCAACCAACAAGCAAAAACATTCTGTCAAATAAAAAATTTAAAAATAGAAAGAAAAAAAGTGACAATTCCATTCAATGTAATTATTGCCTTTTTTTCTTCAATAAAATCTTTAAAAAAAGATTTTGAAAGGCACATTGGTGGGGGTCTTCATTAAAGACCTTTCTCTATTTGATTTTCTTCCTTTGGTGACGAGGCATGAATCACTGAGCCATTCATTAACTGAGACGGCAATCGTGATCTCTATTCATTCATTAAACCATAGAAACGGATTTGAAAATTAAAAATAATGACTGCAAAATCTTCAGTTTAGAACTTTACAATTTTATAAAAAATCTGTGTGGAAGGAGAATACAGAAGGAGTTAACAGACAAATGACCAATTAATTAAAACTCTTTCGTTTGTGAAAGAATAAAAAAATATTTGCAGACCACCGACTTTTCAGAATCTCTTGTGTCCTTGGTATGATGTTAAATTGCATTCAGTGGTGAAGCTCCAACTCTGATTGGGTATATATATATATATATATATATATATATATATATATATCATCATCATCATCATCATCATCATCATCATCATCAATGTGTATGGTTGGCACTACTATACTTGAATAAATGGTAGTAATCCAACGTACAGTGTTATTAGAAGAGTGATAAGTATCTTTCCCTTGTTTGTTTACGTGTTTGCGTGTGTTTTCGTGTGTTATGTATAAGGTCGGATGCGCCTGTTCCGTTCATATATACATAACACACGCCAACACACGCAAACACGTAAACAAACAATTGACACGCAAATACAATTAATCAAATACACATATTTGACCATATTTATATCATTTTCAAAACATTTTTCGCTGCCCGATGATTGCTGCGCTTAAAACATAACTCTCATGCATAACTTACATAGCAAGAAACGAATGGTAGCAGACTTGATTCCATGTAAATAAATATAAACTAAAATATTTATTTATTTATCTATCCACCTATCTATATACCTACCTACCTACCTACCTCTCTCTCTCTCTCTCTCTCTCTCTCTCTCTATATATATATATATATATATATATATATATATATATATATATATATATATATATATATATAGTCACCAATACATTTATAAGTCCGTTTTACTAATGGTTTCGGAACATCACTTTTAGGTGATTATCCGTCATCAGAAACGTTCACTTTTGAAAAAAGTTTTTCAAAAGTGAACGTTTCTGATGACGGATAATCACCTAAAAGTGATCTTCCGAAACCATTGGTAAAACGACTTTTAAATGTATTGGTGACTATAAATAAATAAATACAGCTCTTACAGAAGTAATTGAGCACTTTATAATCATTTCTCCAATAATGATAACAAAGAATTAACTATATATATATATATATATATATATATATTATATATATATATATATATATATATATGACAGATTTAAGATGCGCTTTCCTTCCCAAAATATGTCCCAGAAAATCACTGTGCATCTTATAAGGTCAAAGGTCAGCTTTGATTTACTAACTATTGGAGTTTTAGTGCTGGAATGTTCTTTAAGTTAAACAACAAATAACTCGGCAAATATAAACAAGATGATCAACACCTCTACACCAACAACGACAACGTCTTTTAGGTAACAATTTATAACAATACTACTCACCAATACTTCACATAATAAAATAACATTTTCAAGAAGAAAATTCAGTGAAGACGCTGGACCATGCATGTAGATAAACTAGCGGACTGTTGTACACTAAACTTTAATTCAACAAGAACCTGAATACGAAATATGAAAGTTTGAAAATGAATTGACATGAGAAGACTTACTAAGCTAAGCTTAAATGTGGCACAAGGCCAAAAGTATGCAGCACACAATGAGAATCGAACTCACTGACATTCGTTTTGCTCAGTATTACGCTACTAGGGTCTATCTCTGTTTATACGCACACACACACATACACACACTTATATATATATATATATATATATATATATATATATATATATTTATGACTGTTTCTGTCTGTCGTTTTTTCGCTCTTTCTCTTTCTCTCTCTCAATATATATATATATATATATAAATATATATTATATAATATATATAGAGAGAGAGAGAGAGAGAGAGAGAGAGAGAGGGGGAGAGAGAGAAAGAGAGAGAGAGAGAGAGAGGCTATATTGATGAGTAAACAGTGCTCAATATCATCGGTAGGGCGTATATATTTAAGTTAATGTAGGATGGACAAGACTTGGTCTGAAGATTGCATAGGTGACCAGCTTTCATGTACCCAGCTGCTGTTGAATCCATGTCCCCACCTCCTTAAAAGAGGATTTAAATGACTTGAGACAAATGTCAACAGCTTTTTAAAAATACATTTGTGCATAAATGACCAAGTGCCTTAAATGAATTTGTATCTTATGATGAATAACCGACGTTTTTAGACTTTCAAATTATAAATAGAATTAGACATCCTGTTGCAAGATGGGTATATTCCTGACTTTTGTGAGCTAGGACTACTAATGGAAGGAGGAGGAATAAATAACAAAGGCTTAAAAAATAGTGATGACCCAAAAGAGGAGAGCGATGGTTTGACCGTAGCGTAACCCCGAACGGAGAATTGACCGCAAGCGGAAGTCGGGTGTTGACCGGAAGTCACGTGGTGACGTGGGGGAAAAAAAGAAAGGGTTCGTTCTCTTTTTGCCGGCGGCGGTCGTAGGGTACGGACCTCATGAGAGCCCAGTAATCTAGTAGTGTTCTCTCTCTCTCTTTCTCTCTGCCTTTCCTCCTCTCTGGTAGGAGCCCACTATACGAGCACGATAATAAAGGCTGGCAGTTGTGACGACATGTTTCTCGTGTTATGATTTTCTTATCGGCACCATTTCAGCACGGTGACTTTTGGGGTTTTAGTACCAAGAAAGAAAAAAGGACTACGGTACATGTATCGTTTTAGTGCCGTGAATATTACAACGTAACATCCTTATTGTTTCTATGTTATTATGTAAAGTGCAAAAGTGAATCCCTATTTTGTAGTTGTTAACGTGACGGAAAGAGAGACATAAAGAGAGACACGAAGAGAGACGGAAAGAGAGACGGAAAGAGAAACATAAAGAGAGACATGAAGAAAGACATACAGAGAGACATAAAGAGAGACGGAAAGAGAGACGGAAAGAGAGACATGAAGAGAGACATGAAGAGAGACGGAAAGAGAGACATAAAGAGAGACATAAAGAGAGACGGAAAGAGAGACATAAAGAGAGACATAAAACTTCTTCTTTACGTAATAACTATTTTGATGGATTCTCCGTCCTAATTGGGCAGTTAACTTGATATATATGTATCACAGAGAAATTTCCGTGGTAGTTGAATTTAATATTTTGGGTTAAGGCTATGAATTAATTCTGTTGTTTCTTTGTTCCTAATAACCAGTATACAACATCGATTATAGTGGTGACTATAATCTAACTCATACTACCCCAGGATCTATTAATTCTACCAAACAACGTTAATAGTCATTTGAATAATAACAGAATCAAAATAATGAAGAAAAGAATTAATTACTTCCCCTTGAAGCGTTAGAAAAGCGCCCTTTAATGATCTCCTTTCAAACAATCTTTATTCCGATCTTTTATACCGATTATCGATTCTCTTCTTTCTGGAATCGATCACATTTTTATAGCCTGACCAATCAGGTTGCTAACATTTATTTACACCAGCGCCATATTGTTTTTTCTTCTTCTTCTTCTTCTTTTTTAATTCGACGCCATTAAGAGACACACTGGATGGCGATTGATTATTTAATTAGAACTTAATTATTTTCTCGTTGAGAGAAACAAAAAATAAACCAAAACAAAAAATAAATAAATAAAAAGACACTGAAATGATATTGATAATAAAACATATAAAAAATTAGTAATTATTTTCGGACTCTTGTCCTCATCTTTATTGTTATATACATAACATTTCGATGTACCCTCCGGCATTCTTCAGTTGATGGACACACAACGGATAAAAAGGTTGAATTAATGAAGTTCTATGTGACAAGATCATTTGGATGATGCAAGTCAAATCCTGAAGACAGGCGTTTACATAACATAGATATTATACATAGCTAATCACTTGTAGTCGGTCATTGTTAACGGAATAAAAACCCATCTACCATAATGAGTTAAATAAAAGATCCGATTCGAAGTTCCGTGAAGGCTCCCGATTACAAAATGAAGGTTCACGAATTCACAAAGAGACACCTGAAGGAGGACGGAGGATACACCGCCGAAAGGTTGTGTATATAACAATATCAATCAAAACTTCCTCTCACTTGTCCAAAAATTTGCGTAGGTAACTTATTATATCTAAAATAAATATAAAAACCAAACTAAAAACAAAAATGGATTCTTTAAATTTAAAAATAAATTTTGTTGGCCACCCCGTACAAGTTGGATAAAACATGATAGAAATTGCTGTTGTGAATAACCGTACTGATAAAAGTTTAGGGAAAAAATAATTTCTCTTCTTTTTTCTTTTATCCCATATAAGTTCTTCAAAAACCTGAGATAAAAGACATTTTTGCTCAAGAATTAACGAGAGGTTATATGAATAGAATGGAGAAATCTTGAGTGGAATAGTGAACAACTGTTAGGATCTTAAAACAATCATCTGTACAAGTTTCGGATCAATTAAATCTTTGGGTTAAATAATGTCTAATTGTTGAGTGCAACTTTTGTCTAGACCGACAAAGAAATACTTAAATGATTGTGTTGATAGACACAAGTGATGGACGTGTTGTTTCATTCTATTCTTTAAGCTCTGTGAAGTGCATCTGATGTATTTATAGAGACAATGGCACGAAAAACAATATATAATAAAACTCCTTTTAAGTAGTAAGTAAAATCAGCGACGTGACCTATTGTCGGTTTTAGCCGGACAGCAAGGTATTCTATCCCTTTTCTATAGTACTAGACCAGGGAGATCGTTTTTGCGTCTGAGGTGGATCGCCATACCTACCACAAGCTCCCTACTTTAACGCACATACCTAAACCGTACTACTCATACGATTAGTTGTGATGGTCGGCATCAAACCTTGAAACGTATGGTTCCCATATGGATACTCTACCGACTGAGCTAAACTGGCCTTCTTTGCGGATGAATAAAAAGGCTTTTCACTAGTTGGACACTTCACACAGAATATCAGAAAAGAACGTTTTACTATTTAAATAATTTAGTTGGACAATTGGTGACTGACATTGCCAAGCCGTAAAAGTCTGAGATAAATTAGACACTTTGGTAGCCGATAGGTACATTTACTATTTCTTTCTGATATATTATTCAGAGGAGCAAGATCTCCCTGCAAAAAGAGTGTCCTTAGTAAAACACTAAACGGTATCCGGTGGTGAGGCTCACGTTCTAACGCTCTGGGGAGTGTGGTGTCACCTCTCCGTTGTCCCACCTCATCGGTTGGAAATGTAGACTACGTCGACTAGACCTCGACTGAGAGGTAAGACCGTCCAATAATGTAGCATCTATTCGCCATAGGTAACGATATACTTAAGGATGGAATCCTGGTGACTGAGCAGTCCATAAGATGCAACACTCCACTTTCGTTTTTACTTGGGCTAGACGGGTGTTCACAGTGTTCTCCTCCGTTCCATCGGCACATTAAAAGTCCTGGCACCCATTTGATTATCCCCACCCTGTTGTTATTATAGATAATCCCTAACTCTTTTTATCATATATGAGATAGTTCGCAGATGCTGAGGGTCTTAGTGTCCAGATATGTTTGTAAAGGAGTTAAAACCCCTACAGGATGGACTGGCTCATAGCCTTATAATAAAAACGGAAAATCATATTCGGACAAAATCACTACGTTTGACTACACACATTTGACCCTCCTCATTCTTGTAAGTTTGTCTTTGTGAATTGTTCTACTTCTTGTTTTTATGTAATAAGTATCTGTTAGCACCAGATACAAGTGCTGAATAAAATATATCTCAAGCAAACTATTTCTCTGTGTATTTTTTACCACCCCAACGATACAACAGTATGTCATTAAACTACATGAATGATTGAGGTTTCAGTTCCAGGGCTCTGGGGAGTGTCACCAACCCCTTCATTGTAATTTATCCAGTTCCATCGATCCCGAAGTGAGTCCCTGTTAGGGACTCATTGTTGCTTAAGTAGATCAAAAAATGACTTTTAGGAAAATGTGTTCAAAAAGATTGTATACCTATCAAAAATGAATAAACCAAAAACAAAACCATCTTGGGCATAAGATAATTTGAACGATGATATATCGTTAAAACCAACCAATCAACCATCAACCAATCAATCGTCTTCATTTCTTCGACAGAATTAAGGTAATTTTTAAAACCTTTCCAAGGGAAACTGTAAGGTCAGCTTTCTCCAGGTTCCGGACTGGATTGAGGCTGTTATAATGGCGGTTATTTTGAGTCAAACTTGTTGACAGTAGTTTAATTTCCGTGCCTGTTAAATTTCATTATAATCCATTAAATTTTGTAATTACCAAACACTTTTTCTTTTTCTTATGAAACTGAAAAATTCATGTCTCATCTCTGCATCAAATGAATATATGAAAAAAATATTTGTATTAGATAGAACAACTCGATATCCTATATTGATGCTTTGTGCGAAAATCTTTTGTGTTATGACCAATTTTTGAAGCTATAATCATTTACTAAGGATTATTATTAGTTATTTGAAACCATATAACATCGTCAAAACAATTTCTTTATATGGCAAATAGATTCTTTAAAAAACTACTAATATTAAAAAGGGTACTTGAAATTATATAACATATTATTTCAGTCTTTACTTTTTCACTGGGGCTTAACTGACAGCAAGTCTCCTCATGTTTCCAAGATTCTTTTGAGTATTCTAGCAGATCTTAACAATGCTCTGTCTTGTCTGAATAGTCTAGATTCTTTCTTCTGATTTCCCTTTCATCCAGTCATCAGCGTACCGTTCCATGGGCACCAACTACAATTGGTATCACTTTCACCCTCGTGCTCCACATTTCTTTTAGTTCCTCTGGCTAGTATTTGTCCATCTTTCGTTTTCTTTCATTTTTACTCTGTGGTTCATCGGGATGGCAAAATCCCACAAGATGACAAGTTCTCTTCTTTTTGTTAGTTAACACTAAGTTTGGTATTCTGGCTGGAAAAGGTGATTCCTCTGATCTCAGAGTCCCATAGAATTATATATGCCATTCTTTAGAACGGATTCCGGCGATTGCATAAACCATTTGGTTGCATTGTTAAATTTAGTTTCTTGCATAATTCGTGCCTATTATTATTATTATTATTATTATTATTATTATTATTATTATTAGTAATCGTCGTAGTAGTAGTAGTATTAGTAGTAGTAGTGTTGTAAATAAGAACAATTACTTGCTAAAAATAGACTTCAGCATTAAATAATTCAATAAATATAGATATATTATAAAACTAACCAAGCCACCAAATTTAACCAGAAATACTGATAATCATTACATAAATACATCCGCCATACGTACTTCCATTTCTGTTCTACTGATATATTTGTAGTAAAAAAAAGTCTACCAAATGTTGTATCTAATATGATGACAAAACAATCTGAAAGTATCTTTCATCCGTATTTATTCGAAATGATCACATATGGTTTTCCTTTGAATGTCTTTTTTGATCATTTTATTGATCTAATTTTAGCATAACTCATTCTCTACAACAAATATTTAACGACGGCGCTCGACATTAAAATCTATTTATTCACACCTGACAAGACTGTCTGGCAAATATTACGCCATGAATACGGCTTTTATGAGATTTAACTAAGTCTCCACCCCAAAATATATAATTGGCTGATGGTGATATTTCACAGTATAAATAATACACACACTTTTTTGTGCTGTTGCGCACATCGTATTTGTTATATGTACAACGTTTCACCCGATATGCCCTCCGGCCATCTTCAGGCATTTCTTGTCGACATAAAGGCTCCCAAGTTCAATAAGGAGGTTCCAAAGATCGACAAGAAATACCTGAAGAAGGTCGGACGTTTTATAACTGCTCTATGCATATCTTGACACCATTCGCTTTCATTGATACAAGAGTTTGTTATTAATACATATTAATCAAGCCGTTCATCACAGGAAGGATGCAACATAATTTCAATTTCTTAAGTGGAGTTTGAATTCAGTTTTATTTCTCCTAGTCTGGTTGGTAAAAATACAATTGGTAATTATTTTTACTTTACTATGTGGATTTCCCTATATATATATATATATATATATATATATATATATATATATATATATATATATATGTACCAACTCCTACATACCAGCAAAATGCAACACAAGATCCATTTCTTAATCGAAGTTTAACAGGTTAGAATTCGGAGTTTCCCATCTCTTAAACAGGTTGCCTAACCAATGTTAAAGAGACAAGTTTACCCTACTATTTACCTAGATTTGGAGGGAGAATAGGACGATGTATACGTTTCTCAATTCCATTGACATTATGTGAAATGCAGACAGGATTTGAACACGTGTTACCAACTCGTTTTCCAACGATGATAGCCTTTACACTATATATATATATATATATATATATATATATATATATATATATATATATAATAGAAATATTGTAAGAAGTTTTTTGAAAGACCAGTGATAAGTTCATAGAATGTATGAAAATAAAAAAGATTATAGTAATTATTAAGTAAATTTGTTTAGTAGTGACACAAAACAAAAAGTATGCAACCGATGATGGAGTGGCCAACTTGAATACGGATATATTATCGACTGATCTTCATTTTTGATTATATCATTTATTTTAAAATCATGAAAGTATTTACTTGTCTGTTTCTCAATCTCAATTCTTTGCGCACAACTGGATATTCGGATCTGTTATTGGATTACTACTATCTTTAGACGCTGTCATTTACAATGTCGGTTCATTACGCGCATCCACAGTGTTCAAATGGGTAAGAAAATCAATTACACCTTATCACCCGCTACGTCAGTGGGGCTTAGAATTCGCTGACTTTATCCGCTGAAGACCCTGAAGAACCTTCAAAACAGATGGGTATTCTGGTTATGACACTAAACAGCAGGTTAGAATGGACCTGAGAATAATAGTGTAAGAGCAGTCAGACATCTATTGTGCATGCCAGACGTCACAGACTTAAAGTAAGTGGTTTCCACCTATTCAGTCTATTAACACTACTATGTATGTTTGGACACTTGTGACATTAAATAGCCTGGGGAACTTACTTCCCCTAAATGTTATAATAAAAGTTATATAAATGTAACTAACGCGTTTGTTGTTTTCCTAATGAAGTATTCCGTATTGGGTACTTATTCTTTAAGTAACCTAATGCTTTATAAGAACCAGAGTTAACACTCTGTGAACCTCTTATAATGGCAACGAAGGAGTACTCCACACTCCCGTGATATCCATAACATACGTATCACTATCAGATGCAGTTTAGTGTCATTTTAGCGTTGAGGTTTAGACCAGCAACTATTTGGTTTGTAGATGCAACCTCTTGTAGTTAAGACTAAATCAGATGAAATGGCCGAAATCATCTAGAAAACATACGTTGGGAAGAAAGAACTCGGACAGATAATTATAGTTATTATAGTTTTATTACGAGTTAAGACGGGCTTAGATGTGTGGCAAATTATCTCAGCAGTGATTCTGAATAACCTGAATGCATTGGCTGACTTCTCGACGTCTATCTGCCTGATGAAAAAACGTTTTACTTTTAAGTGGATTCGTCCTCTTTGCGTTTAGTTTGTTTTGACCATTTTTCAGATCCGTCTGGCTGGTTTGGCTTCTTTATTTAATGGCATATCAACGTTCATGGTCTATTTAATGCCCAAACCAGCTTCGCCGAAGAAAAAGTGAACGTAACATTGAAAAGAATCTGTAGGAATTGGAAATCCGAAGAAGAATCGAGACTATCCAAACAACAGCACTGTTAAGATCAGCTAAAATACCCAGAAGAGTCATGGAGACCTGGGGAGACTTGCTTTCACTCAGCCTCCAGTGAAACACTAGTTTAGGTGGGTGAAAAACATACATAATAATAATAATAATAATAATGATGATGATATGGTGGATTCAAAATCATTCTATGTGTCTATAAAATAAACTTTGTATAGAGGTTTGTAAAAGAAGAAAATACTTTAAATTATTTCAAATACGAATAACTAGTCTGAACATTTATCATAATGAGTCGCGCCAGCAGCACGGATATTCATGACAATCTCTCGCCAACTTCACCCCGAGAGGTCTTCTTCATAGCATGCCGTATCCGCACATAGCTGGTCTATGTAGGAATTTTGTTGGACGGCCCGCCCTAGTATGTCCATGTGCCGGGTTCAACAGAGGGACTTCGCTTATTAGCTCATCCTTACTTCTCCAGCAGTGTCCGGTATGTCTTCTTCGCCTTACTCGGATAGTTTTCGTAACAGTTTGAACATTAATAAAAGCAGTTCTTTGTAATAATGACACTCTTAAAATCTCTTGTTAATATATACAGAGTGATCACAAAAATAAAGTCATAACATCAATACATATTGCAATATTATTTGTCACATTATTTTCAGATGAAGCTTAATATGAATTATTTTGATTTTTCGGTGTCCTCATTCTTTATTGGGATATATAAAAATACAACGTTTCTACCGGTGTACTCTTCGGCAGTTTGAGAGGAGAAAGAGGTTGGGAATATGTTCATAAGTATGGGGATATTACATACATTGTATCAAAATATGTGGATGCTCCATTGTGGGGCAAGCTAGTCTCGAAGATCTATTATTCTGAATAGTGAGTTCGATCCTAGGTGGATGCCATATACTTTCGACCTTGTGTCATATACGACGCGTGGCGAACAGGTTGGTTAAATACCTACATTAACCCAAAATATTTGTGTTTTCACCAGCAAAACTTATGTGAACTCTTCCCACCGCTAGAGGGCAGTATAATCCAAGATGGCGTTCACTGCAGAATGATTTTGTTGTTCGGTTGATTGTTTTGTTTTACGGCATATCAACTCTTTTCGGGTCATTTAATGCTGGATCAAGTCATTTTTGATATTCAGTTTCTTACAGTACGTGCTGTTGCTTAAATTGTCACCCATCTAAGTACTGAATTGTCTTATCACTGCTTAACTTCGGTGGTCTAGCGGTGATTTCAACGCAAATTTACGAGTGATTTTATGCTCACCCTGTGGATAGAGAGTTTACGTTATTGAAAATATCACGTTTCGAGATTTGCATTTTGTAAATAGCCTAATTTGAATTGTTTTAATATGTGCACGCATTGAAAATGCACATGTTCCAATTTTAATTACAATTTGAAAACAATTTTAAAGTAAATTCCATAAATTGATTATTTTCTGGTTCAGATTAAGAAATTCTATTAATAATATTAATGTTGAATTAACATAATTAACATAAATTAACTTAATTAACATATCAAATTAATATAACTAAATGTAATTTTCTATAGATGTAACAGTTTCATCCTCGTCCCACTCGCCCTCTTCCTCCTCCTACTTATCATCATCATCAGGTCGTGCTGACTGCACGGATTCCTCTGACTCTCTCTCCACCCTTAAACCCCCTCTCCCCCTCTCTCTCTCTCTCTCTCTCTCTCTCTCTATATATATATATATATATATATATATATATATATATATATATATATATAATGAATAGAGAATAAATGAGAAAAGTATTGGCATAAAAAGGTGCTCAATGCTAATAAAGCAGAGCAGTTTTACAATCTATAATTATGATATTATGGATATTAACTCATGACTATAAGTTTCATGCTGACGCAATCTTCAAATCTGAAGCATGAAACTTATAGTTATGAGTTGATACCCATAATATCATTATTATTGATTATATATATATATATATATATATATATATATATATATATATAAAAGGAAAAGTTGACTTACCGGTGAATTTGGTCACGATGGTTAGTAAGTGTGGAATTCAGGGGGTAAGTCAGCGATATAACAAATACAAAGTGCTCAATACTAAGTAGAGTAAATTTATTGTAAAACGGGTACAAGAGATAACCTACTCGGTTTCACCATAAGGATCTTCAGGGTTAAATCCATTGAATTAATCGAGACATCGATTAATAGCAGTCGATTTCACGTGTGTGATCATTGCATTAAAATGTTCGTTGGATTTAACCCTGAAGATCCTTATGGTGAAACTCGAGTAGGTTATCTCTTGTACCCATTTTATAGTATATATATATATATATATATATATATATATATATATAATCACCAACCCCACCACACGAGTAGGATGTGACAAATGCGAATTCCTTAAGCAATGTTTAAAGGATTTGAGTTCAGAGAATTCCTTGTCCTCGACTGATTGCCCAAACAAAGAATGCACAGTTTACTCTATTAATTATCCTGAGCTGCAGGTAGAACATTTCGATTCATACTATTCCGAAGGGCATTAGCGGCATGTGAAATACAAACAGCCTCGTGCAGAATTTTAACTCCGGTTAAACGAATCGACTTCCTAAGAGATAAAAATTACACACCTCCATCTAAGAATTGTCGTCCCTATATAAGAATTATTACTTTATCCTAGATAGATTAAATTTCCATATGATCGGTAATCTGTCTATAAAAGCTCATGCCTTTCTTATGCCTTTCTTG
>CM042146.1:127971727-127976727 GCA_023376005.1 Doryteuthis pealeii
GAAAAAATGAGATATAAGAATTGATATGGATGAATGATTAAATATGTATAAAAATACATCAATAAAATTTCCTGTTTACCACACGAATTTGGATATAACCAGGGGTCTGAATGATCACTATAATCTATCTACACGTGTATTTGTATCTATGTAGCTAGCTATATCTCTCTATCAACCTAGCTCTATAACAATCATTCATATATATATATATATATATATATATATATATATATACAGAGAGAGAAAGAGAGAGAGAGAGAGAGAGAGAGAGAGAGAGAGAGAGAAAGAGAGAGGGCACTGAAGAACACTGCTATTGCTGTGCACGACTGTGAGAAGCTAGCTTGTGACAGACCTTGCTGGAGAGCTACCATTTACCTGTCTGTGGAAGAATTTGAGTCCAACCGAATTAAACACCAAAAATTGAACCGGGCTATTAGAAAGGGCAATTTTCAGCCCAGAAACATTCAAAGTAGAGAATCTCAGCATGCAGTTTACGTGTAAGAGTATGTCTCTCTAAGGCTGACTTTCTTCTTTTACCCATTCCCCTTTCTTTTATTTCTTTTTCCTCTCCTGGGCAAAATGCTATTTGTTTTTTTTTTTTTGCTTTGCTCTCCCTTAGGGAAAAAGTCTGGGATAGCCTTATACAAAATAAGCCCTCATTTTCAAGTAGAGACGAAATGTCTCGCTGCCCGTCCAGAACAAGATCACATACCTCTGCTCCCAGTAAAAATTGCTCGGGAAAAGAAACATTGTTCCCTTCTCTTTTCTCATTTCTTGTTGTTTGCTCCTGTGTATATCTCTATCCGGAAGTGGAGTCGATGCCTCCGTTTCCTTTTCTTTCTTTTTCCTCCTAAACGGGTCCTCTGTCCTCTTAGTCGTAGTCGTAAGCCATTTTGAATAACTTGTATCATATTGTCGGTCGTCGTACTATTCGTCTCGAGTTGAGATAAAATGTGTCATGGTTATTCGCTTTCCCCACCACGGTGAGACATCACGATATATATATATATATATATATATACTTACAAACGCAAAGATAAAAACAGAGAGAGAGAGAGAGAGGAGAGAGAGAGAGAGAGAGAGAGAGAGAGAGAGAGAGACACACACACACACAAACACACACAACACACACACACACACACATATATATATATATATATATATATATAGTTTGTTCTTATATCTCCACCAGGCTAGGTAGCAATATATTATTTGTTCCTTATCTATATAATATGTCTTGAGATCTGCAGTTGGACTTGATAAAGGACGACGAATACTTGTATAAAATATAGTTTATTTAGTTAATTTGTGAATTGCGACGAATGTGGAGAATAAGACGACCATTGAAGACCACCTAGAGCCTACTGACAAATACGGGAGGTAATTAACTTTCGTGTCCCCTAGCGTCAATTAGATGAAACGTGGCAAGTCAGGTATAGAATTTCTACATGTTTTTTCTGTAATGCGTTGTTTTCGTGTAGAAAAGTAAAAAATGCAGTTTCTTTATCGAGAGACCATGACACTTGCTCCGGCTGTTTTTTTTTTTATGGGCGAATTGTTTTTGCTGTCACTTACTATCGGCGACGCTGTACGTCGTGTCCCTCGCCCCTTCTATCACATCCAATTAAACGTGAGAATTGACATGATTAGCGATTGGCCAAACAAATGATTGCAATTGATACACAGGATACAAAAGACTCACAGCTACTTTGCTGAAGATCACGATAGAAAGGAATCAGCAAACAGACATTCGAAACTATTTCAGTCTATATAAATAAAATAAAAAAGAGAGAAGAATCTTTAGAATTAGTGACAACGTGTTGATGCAACGTGATAGCTAATTAGAAGGAACTTTACAAGGTATGTAACTGAATGCACACACACACACACACACACACACACACACACACTCATTCACACACATACTCACCCGCACATACGTATATCAACATTTATAGATATATGTGTATGTCTCGGTGTGTGTATGAGTGCGTATGTGTTTACATATATACAGTACGTACATAGATATTTAAAGTAGAAGTATATGCAGTAATATATTTACACTTGATATATATACCACACACACACACACATTTATGAATATGTGTTGTGCATCTGTACATAACACTTAACGTATTTATGTTTAATTGCATACATCTTATTATAATGGAGATTGTGTGTTTTCTGTCTGTAAGCGAAACTATATTACTACTCAAGTCACAATTCTCTTAGTTATTATACATCACATTCTCCATGATTTTATTTTTATTCAAACCTCAATTATTAATAAAATTGTTTTACATTATTAATACTGTTGACCATATCCACATATTATTAACATGCAATTGTATTTATATATACAAATATAGTGGTTTGCAGTGTGCAAGGAGGCTAATTTGCATATTGATATTAAAAATTTGATTTTAATAAATATGTGCTCAGTATTATTGATTTCTAATTGTTTGGTTTTATCTTAATGCATATGAGCAAAAATCTCTCCAATAAATCCATTAACAATATTAACAGTAATTCTATTCTTTACTTTCTAATTTAACTAAATAGTTAAATTATGAAAATTTAGCAATGAAAGACGGGAGTGAAGAAAAAGCAAGTTTTAGTTGTTCCCCTCTGTTTCAAATCTTTTTATCGGCATCTTATTTAGTTCCATTACCCTTTATAAGTTAACATAATATTTTAATACATTAAAACTTAAATACTTGCACCCGGAGGGTGCATATATTTGCTAGTATAAATAAATACATTTACCCACATTGATAAGGCATATATATATATATATATGTGTGTGTGTGTGTGTGTGTGTGTGTGTGTGGTTATATATATATATATATCCTGTATGTAATTTGTACTGTATTTGGTGTGTGTGTATGTTTTTTGCTTTTTTTTAATGCATGCATAACTTTATTATATGTATGTATATTGCCTACACATGCACAATGACTATATATATGGATGATATAGTGGGTGTGTGTGCCTGTACTATGAGTGGGTGAATCACTCATGAGTTGAGCTTGCTGAAGAATACGAGTTTCTGTAGACGTGTGGAGATATTTCTTTCAGAAGAGAAATCTTCGTCTGCTTACAATAACAGCTATCGTCGTAAGAAATGCACATTTCCTTCGATCCTTCAAACAAACAAAAAACGAGAATCTTAAGATGATGAAATCCATTTCCTTATATGCCCCTAAGTCAAATGGCAAAGTATTGAAGATATAAATTTCAAGAAAGAAACATTATATATATATATATATATATATATATATATATATATATATATATATATATATATATATATATGGGTGCTAAGATGGAAATGTAATTTTTAAATAAAAAAGAACAGACCTCTAACGCTGGAATATAAAATGGCACGAAAACACATTAAGTGAGAAAAATGTTTTTTATTTTCTATTTTTCAACGTATTATTCGTTTTAAAATGCATTTTGAGAAACCTCGAAATAAAAAAATCCCAAGGTGCTCCAACCAGTGAATATAAAAGAATATATCAAAAGTTTACTCGTTATCTAATCACCTGATTGTAAAAGTGAAATCTCTGGAGAGCAACAGAAACCCTTTTGAAGGTTATATAACGCTCTTTATATGCCACCTTACCATTACCATTCTTCTAAAAGCTTTCCTGGGTGGCTGATCGAATTATCCTCTACTGCACCCCGTCCCCGTTTTAAAGCATCATAACCGACAAAATATACTCGACCTCTTCTGTTGTATAGTATACTCATGAACATATACTTACCTTGTACAGGTCTTTACAATTTCTTAGGTTGTTATTGCTATTCTTTCTATATTAAAACGGCCCGCATAGTTCGGTCGGAGAGAATAGAGAATCGAACTCTCTATGTCTGATATTCTGGTTTTTAGCTGTATCTGTCGATTCTTGGACCTGTGCTGGATATCTGGCTCTTTCAATGGTCTTCTGGATCTTTTTGTTTGGAATTTCTTGTCTTGATCTTGTCTTGTGTCGTTCTTTGGTTTTCTTTTATTATTAACGAACACAAGACGATGTTGCTTTTTTTAGATCTCAATGTTTCATTGCCATAAACCCAGATCCATACAAACACGTGTTGAGAATTTGGTCTAGAACGTGAGACAGCCACCTTGCATTCATCCCATTCAGCGCCCAGTCAAACTAAATTAAACTGTCCAAAAAGAATCAGAATAGATAGATAGATAGATAGATATGAATAGTCTGATATAGATATAGCTAGACTGGAATTGATAGATTTGAAACAAAACTGAGATAGTTAGATCGATGGATAGATAGACAGAAATGTCTTCATGTAGATGTCTGCGTTTAAATACATATTTTCTACAATATATACGTATGGACACCTTGATATATATATATATATATATATATATATATATATATATATATATATATATATATATGTGTGCGTGTGTGTGTGTGTGTCTGTGTATGGTTAGATAAGTATATAAACACTGAGTGACTCATTTGTAGTTTGAAATATCGATATAGATAGGTTATATTCAACATAGCTTACGAAATCTGTTTATACAAATAGGGAAATTTGTGTTATGGTTGAATTTGAAGAATCCAATTAATTCATATATATATATATATATATATATATATATATATATATATATATATATATATATATACATTGAAATTACATCGTAGTTTAGAATTTATTCAAAATGTAGAGTCTTTAGAACTGAAAATCTTTTCAAACATTTTAGCCATCGTGCCACATTCAATTCTTTTTTCTCTTCTGAAAAAAAAAATGTTTACTTCTTTCTTTTTTTAAATACCGTTATGGCTACTTTAAAATTTGTAATTTCATGTTTCGATTTATGAATATTTCTCATATCAATATTTGCTCGGCCTGTCGATTTTATAATTCATCATTTAAAAAAAAAGATAGAAAGTTTTTAAAAAATATCTCGGAAAGGTGAATGTCTTAATTACTGCACTTTGAGAATTAAAGAAAAAAATGATGTA
>CM042146.1:127981727-128021090 GCA_023376005.1 Doryteuthis pealeii
TTATGGATTACTGTATTGAGTTCTTCCTTCCTTTATTGATATATATATATATATATATATATATATATATATATATATATATATGTGTGTGTGCTAAAGTAGCGTTGACATGGCGTCAACACCTGGTTACAGGCAGTTTCTCACTTATGCAAAATTCAAACCAAAATGTTTGTCTGGAGATTATATAGGTGAGAAACTGTCAGTAATCAGGTGTTGACTTCATGTTCACGCTACCTTAACTTAAATATAAATGCTCTTTCAATGATATTGAGCTTTGTCTACATATAAATATAGAACCTATATTATCTACATATATATATATATATATATATATATATATATATATATTATATTATTCATTTTTACTCTAATATCCGGAGTTGCGGCAAAATCCACTAGATGAAAAATTATTGTTCTCTTATTGACTAGCAGTACGTCAGGTCTATGGAATATCATCATCATCATCATCATCATCATCTATATATATATATATATATATATATATATATATATATATATATATATATATATCCTTGTGGAAACGGGGATCCTTCCATGCGTATATTATCCGTAGTATTACAGGTAAACCACAGTGAGAGCTTGATGTGCCTTGTGATGGTAACTGGATGGATAGAACAATATACAGAAAAAATTAAGGAAAAAACTTTGCTTCATTGTAATAATTTATTTCAAGTGTATAATCACACAACATCTTCAGACATGATAATTTATTGCAACTGTCCAAGTTGCAATAAATTATTACAATGAAGCAAATTTAAAGTTTTTCTCTTAATTTATATATATATATATATATATATATATATATATATATATATTAGTGTGTGTGTGTGGGTGTGGGTGTGTGTGTATGTGTGTGTGTGTGTGTGTGTGTGTCTGTCTGTGTGTATGTGTGTGTACACATATATATATATTTGGCATTAAACACACACAACACATACGTACACGCACACACACACACAACACACACACACATAATATATATAATATATATATATATTATATATATATATATATATATATATATTAAACAAAGAAACCAAACCAAACTAATTGTTGTTGGAACCCTTGGAACAGACCACAAAACCTGTAAAGGCGAACTGGAAATCATAGGAAAAATCAAAACAGAATACAGCACTGTGGAAATCAGCAATGATAATTACAAGAGTCCTGTAAATATTAGGAAATTTGAGTTCACTTAATAACCACGAAAAGTTGGTGGGAAACTTGCAAGCATAATAATAATAATAATAATAATAATAATAATAATAATAATAATAATAATAATAATAAGAAGAAGAAGAAGAGAAGAAGTAGAACAGCAAGTGTATAATGTGTGGAAACAAAGATGAAACGCTTAATCATATAATAAGCGAATGCAGTAAAAAAGCACAACGAGAGTAGAAGACTAGGTATGACTGGGTGGGAAAGGTAATCCATTTGGAATTGTGCAAGAAATTCAATTTTCTCCATACAACTAAATGGTATATGCACAAGCCTGAACCTGTTATGGGAATGAGACATATAAATTCTCTGGGGCTTCGATGTACAGACGGATCACCTAATCCAGGCCAGGAGACTAGACCTAATATTTATCGAAAAGAAGAAAACCTGTCATCTCGTGGATTTTGCCGTCCGGGCCGACCACTAATGAAAATGAAAGAAAGCGAAAAGATAGACAAATACTTGGACCTTGCCAGAGAACTGAGAAATCTGTGGAAGATGAAGGTAAAGGTTGTACCAATTGTAATTGGTGGCCTTGGAACGGACCCCAAAGCTCTGTCAAAGAATTTGGGTGAATTGGAAATCAGAGGAATAAATCGAGACCATCCAAAAAACATCACTGTTAAGATCGGGTAGAATACACAGAAAAGTTCTGAAGATCTGAGAAGACTTGCTGTCACTCAGCCTCCAGTGAACCACCGGCTACGGCAGCTGTGAAAATCTTCAAATAATAATAATAATAATCTCTGTCACTCACACCCTAGTAACAGACCACCAACTAACACTCATGTGAAAAACTCGCATTATAATAGAAAATGAAAGAAAATGAAAAACTTGACAAATACCCGAACATTGCTAGAGAACGGGAAAAAAAGCAAACTGTGGAACATGAGGGTGAAAGTGATACCAATAATAGTAGGCGCCATTGAAACTGTCTCTAAAGGTTTGAAAAAAGATGTAGGAATTGCAAATCAGAGAAAGACCATCTAAACAACAGCATTGTTAATATCGGCTAGAATACTCAGAAAAGCCTGGATACATGAGGAGACTTGCTAATACTCAGGCTCCAGTGAAAGACAACTAGCTGAAGCTGGTGGGAATATCTCGCAAGGAGTGATATCCTCTACCTTCTCCTCCTACTACTCATCTTTCTCCTCCTCCTCTCCTACTACTACTACAACTACTGCTGCTACTACTATTAATACTACTAATATTACTACTAATAATAATAATTACCTGGATCCATGGATATTCCGCGGTAGTTGATAATAAAGATCTATCATCTTATACCTTTAATGTTCCATCTACCTTCATACTCAACCTCTATGCTGAGAAAAAAAAATTAAAATGATCTTTTAAAATTCGTCGTATCATGTTCTTTCACTCTTTGATTTATCTATTTATTTCACGGAAATAACATCTAAGATAAATCGTTGTAGATTTTTATTTGTATTTAACAATTTCCGATTCTATTTGCGAAAATATTTGCAATTACTTGACTTCCTTCTTTCATTCTTCTCCTTTCTTTCTTTCTTTCTTTCTTTCTTTCTTTCTTTCTTCTTTCATCTTTATGTTTTACGTGGATTGGTTGATTATCTCTCCAATGTGATGACAAGGCATAACATACGGAGATACAAGTGTATTAGTATATAGTTCATTTTGTTTTATCGCATATCCACCTCAGTGGGTTATTTAATGCCGATATTAATATATAGATAATAGTGACAGTGATAGTGGTGGTGGTCGTCGTGAATGGGATAGAAAAGCATCGACGTCAGAAATGTTGAGTGGATGCCAAGCTAAGAGGAATTTTACAATTTCCGACTCTTTTCGCGAAAGTGTTCGTGACGTAATTGATATTTTCTCATTCTTATTTGATTTCCTTCTTTTACTCTTCTCCTCTCTTTCTTTCTTTCTTTCTTTCTTTCTTTCTTTCACTCTTTCTTTCTTTCTTTCACTTCTTCTTTCTTTTTTTTCTTTCTTTCACTCTTTCTTAAATTCTTTCTTAAACTCTTCTTTCTTTCTTTCTTTCACGCTTTCTTTCTTCTTTCACCCTTTCTTTTTTTCTTCTTTCTTTCTTTCTTTCTTTCTTTCTTTCTTTCTTTCTTACACTTTTTCTGTCTTTCACTCTTTCTGTCTTTCACTCTTTCTTTCTTTCTTTCATGCTTATGTGATACTTTTTAATGCAATGGTCCATTATCTTTCTGAACTGACGACAGGGCGTGACACGCGGAGGTACATGTGTATTAATATATAGATAAAGGTGGCAGTGGTGGTGGTGATGAATCTGATAGACTGACGAGCTAAGAGGGATTTATACAACAACAAAAAAAAAACAAAGAAAAAAGCAAGCAACAACAACACTACAACAAACCCAAAAAAACAAATAAAGAAATCAAGTGCTCTTGAATAAGGAAGGATAGTTCACATACTTAAATGTGGCAGTAATGCAATTCAGATAGATGCATCAGCCTCTCTTCGAAGTAAGGTGTTTGTGTGGTACGACGATTATAAAACTGGGCCAGGCAGTTGGAAGCGGAACTCGAAAAGAAATCCATGTAAATAATGGAGCTGTAAAAAAAAAGCCCAAGATGGACGTGAATAAAGGGAGACAATGTAAATAAACAAAAATGGAACCCCCTCCCCCTACAAAAAATAAAACTAAAAACCTAAAAACCTAAAACAAAAAACACCAAACTAAAATCAACAAAGCAAAACAAAAAAATAAAATAAAAAACATTTTGGCGCGTAAGCAGAGATAATCAAAGCAAAACACTGAATAACTCAGATTACGAACGGATGGAGATCTCGCCGCTAAATAACATATAACGAGAATAACACGAGAATGCTTTCAGCATCCAGCGATGTTGAAAGGCAGGTAGAATAGCGACCGGAAAAGGTTAAAAGTGGAAGGGTTATGAAATATGGAATACAAAATAGAGAAAATGTCCGATTTCTTTTCCAGGAACCATGGATGATCTACAAAATCATCATTAATATCAATATTCCATTATTGAGTTTGTTTTTTTATAATCGAATTGGACATGTCTAGCTCAGTCGGTAGAGCATTTACCTAACAAGCGCATAGTTCCGGGTTCGGTTTCTTTTTACTGTCAACTTAATGTATGAGTAATACACCTTAGGTAATCTGTGCGGTAAAGTATGGAGCTGACGATAGGTGTGGCCCTCCACCTCAGCAAAAACGAATTCATAGATCTAGTGCTATGACTATATACCACTCCACTAATTTTGTTTAATTATAACTGTATGCTAGCGAAAAGTGATAGCGATAATAGTCCACTCCACCAACATTGCTTATAAATGTGTGCTAATCAAAAGCTTTAACAGAATATCTAATAGTATTAAGTATCTTTCATATTGGATCAATCTTTAACATTGTAACTGTTTTTAGTATTCCCATCGTTCAGATAGTCTTGTTTCTTCGTTGAATTTGCAGCTCTTACTCTTACTTTGCGATTGTCTTCATTTATTGTCACTTCTTTCGTTAAGTGGTGGTCGTCTATTGAATTATGAGAGACAACAAGGTTCCTCAGCTATCCAGGATGGTTTTGTGCATTCTAGCCGATCTTAATAATGCTGTTGTCCGGATAGTCTCCATTCTTCCTTTTATTTTCAATTCCTCCATTCTTTTGTCATGTCCTTCGGGATTGTTTCAATGGCACCAAAAACATTTGGCAGAATTTTCGCCATCTTTTTCTATCGTATTTTTAAAGTTCTCTTGCAATTTTCATGTACGTGTCAATCATTTCATTTTCTTTCATTTTCTATTAATTATTATTATTATTATTATTAATTATTATTATTATTATTTATATTATTTATTAATTAGACTCTTCTGAGTATTCTAGCCAATCTTATCAATGCTGGATGGTCTCGATTCTGTGCCTGATTTCCATTTCCCCCATCCCGTTTTGTAACTTTTGGGGACGGTCCCAAGGCCTCCAACTATAAATGGTATCATTTTCACCCTCATATACCATAGTTTTTTTTTTTTCAATTTTATGGCAAGGTCCAGGTATTTGTTTATCTTTCTGTTTCTTTCGCCTTTCTCTTGTGATATGCTTCGACTGAAAAATCTTCCAGTTAATAAGTTCTCTTCTTGTTAATTATCGTTAGCTCTGGTTTTTTTAGTTGTAATAAGGTGATCTGTCTGTATCTCAAAGTCCCAGAGAAATTTAGGCGTTTTCTTCTCAAGAACGGATCATGGTTTGTGCATATAGTATTTTTTGTATGATTGAAGCTGAGTTTCTGGCTTAATTTCCAGTGGATCACCTTACCCACCCAGTTGTGCCTAGTCTTGTACTTTCTTTGTGCTTGTTTTCCTCATTCGCTTATCATATGTTTAACCGTTTCGTGTTTTTCTTTACACATTCTATACTTTCCACTCTGTTGCGTCTTATCTATATTTGCTTTTATATAATTTGTTCTGATGACATTGCCTTGTGCTGTGATAATAAGAGATTCAGTTTCTCTCTTGGGGTGTCCACTTCTTAGCCATTCCCATGTCTTATGTGAAATCTCTCTATTTTGTGGCTTGAAGTGACCAAATATTTTCTTCCCATTTCTGGGGTTTTTTGTTGTTATATTTGTATTCATTTATGTGAGAATTGTTTTTTCTTGATGCTGCAATTAGTTTTTCTTTTCCCTTTTTAGTTTATTCTTCGAGTGCTTGAATTGTCACACTACACAGTCTACAATGCTGGCGAGACATGTTCCCCTTTCTTTTTTTGAAACATATTGTCTGTCTGTAACATCTCTCGAGCGTAATGCCTTGTGCATTGTCATGTTTCCTTGTCCTTTGGTCCATCCGTCACACTCTTGTTCCTTTTAAGAATGGTATAAAATATCTCACAAATGGGACAACCCTGGTTTTGATTCCCTTGACAAGGTTTCTGTTCCAGAGTTTAATTTCTAGAAGTTTTCTTGTCCTTCTGAGATACCCTTTTTTCACTTATCATTTCATCTTTGTTTGATGGTGTCCGCCCCCAGTATTCTCAAGTATTTGCAATTCTTCTTTTCTCCAAGTGTTTATTATTATTATCATTATTATTGCTGCTTACAATTGGATTATGCTTTTGTGTATATGTGAGTGTGTATGTGTATGTATGTTTGTGTGTGTATGTCTTACTATATCGACATATTTTTGCGTGTATGTATTACTATGTCTCCATCCTTTGCGTTGTGTGAGTGTGTGTATATGTCGACGTGTGTGGGCATGTATGTGTGTAACAGTTCCCCTGCAGAGACGGCACAACATTGCGATATTTTATTAGCTTAAAATTTTCTAATGTAGATAATAAAGAGAATTTCCAGTTCAGTTTGCAATTGAATGTTCCTTTTTTTTTTCAATCTGTCACTGTTTACCTTCGCTCCACCATAGATTAGATTCTTCTGCTCAGTTATGTTTTCTGTCAGGATATATAAAAAAAATAATTGATTCACGTATTTCCGTTTTTTAATTTAACTCTTTCCTCCCAATCTTGAATCCTTACTGAGATTAATTCATTTTTCTCTTCAGTTATTATTATCTTTATCCTCACAACATCGTCTATTTCCTCTTCTGTTAAATTTGTTACAGTAGGGATCAGTGGCGTTCCAGTGATCGAGGGGGGGGGGCAAGTGTGAGGCTTAGCACCCCTCCATTCACCAGAAAATACTGATTCAGATTTTTTAAAGCTTCCCCTATCCACCCATTTTCAAATTCTACCCATTCATAATTCAGGGGTATAGTTGAAAAAGTTAGGCGATATATTCCAATGTTATAACAATGCAAATACATTTGGGCTATAGCAATTTTGTGTATGGCATGGGCTTGCGGTCCAGGGATTGAGTTTCGACTTTGCATTCTGTGGTCGCTGGTTTGATATCAAGTGACGGATATCGTGGTATACACCGCTGAGGAGACCAAACAGCTGTCCAGTGTTCCGCATGTTGTACACGGTATTTGCCGAATTTTCTGTTCGTGGTAATTTAATTTAATCAATTATACTTAATTCCTATATTTATGCATTCTAGATTAATAAAAATATTTTCAAATGTTTGTTTTATTATCTATTCATTATATATTCATGTTTTTTAAGTTATTTTTATTCTGTGATCGCTAGTTTGATATCAAGTGGCGGAGATCGTGGTATAGACTACTGAGGAGACCAAATGAAGTCGAAACAGCTGTCCAGGTTCCGCAGGTCGTACATGGTGTTTGACGAAGTTTCTGGTCGTGGTAATTTAATTTAATTAATTATATTATGTTCCTATATTTACACATTCTAGATTAATAAAAATGTTTTTATGAATTTGTTTTATTACCTACTCTTTATATATTCAGGGTTTTAAGTTGGTTTTATTCTTTTTGATTGGATTTTTCTTTTATTTGTTTTTTTATTTTATTTTTATGATGTTTTACGATTTATTAATTAGTGTAATCTTTTAATAATTATTTTAATTCATTTTTGATATATTATTTATTTATGCCTTTATTAATTTTTTATTTAGCTTTTCTTATTGTAAATGATGGGGAAAAAGATATTTAAACACCTCTCGGATAAAAGTAGTGTGTGGATTTTATTGAAATTCGGTCTTTGCTGGTTTCCGCCAATTTTCTTTTTATAAAAGAACATGTGCTCGGGCGTTGCACAAAAACATACAGACACACAGACATACTGAATCTTTATATATATATATATATATATATATATATATATATATATATATGTGTGTGTGTGTGTGTGTGTGTGTGTGTGTGTGTATGTGTGTGGCATTCTCATAAGTAGTATATTACGCTTATAATAGATCCGGGGATTATTATAAGCAGTACCTTAATAGAGATAACATTGTATTTTTGCTGAACAGAATACATTGGGTGTACAACGAGGTCCACGCAAAGGTGTGATTTATATTTTAATGTTCTCCTTCGCAACCAAGTCCTTAGTTTTTCGTTTGAAGTAAACATATAGTTGTTTTTCTATTGTTTAAGACTTTTCACCTTTCTTACTGGATGTTCTAATCAATTTATTTTGTTTACTTTTGTATAATCTTCGTGTCCTTGTATTGTTCCATCCACGCAATCCTCAATGTTTGGAATTCTCTTTCCCCTTCTGTTCTTGTCACATAGAATCTATGTAATGTCTTGAGTGTAACATCTTGTGCATCGTCATTCATTTTCTTGTTTGTTGATCTATCTGTCTTTGTCTCTCCCTTTTCCAGTTTATAAAAGCGTATAGGCATATTTACATACCCCTCTGCATAAGCAGGATGTGACACAAGTTCAATTTCTTAAGCAAAGTTTGACAAGTTTGAATTCAGAGTTTTCCTTCACTTAGACTAGTTGCCTACAAAAGTTTAAAGAGCCTATTCTGTCCTACTATTTACCCATAGTTGGGGTAGAGTAGGTGGATGCATACCTTTCCCAATGGTATTAGCGCTATATGAAATGCAAATAGCCTCGTCCAAGATTTGAACTCGCGTCGACGAGACCATTTCTGAGGACTGTATCTATTACACAACGCGCCTTATAAAGGGTATATACTATCTTACAAGGATACAGGTTATATGTTTACGCATTTGATTAGGTGTCTAATCTATTAATAATGGAGATTCGCTTCCGTCACTGCTTACGTCATATTACCCAAAATCGTCATAACATAATAGATACACTTAAAATTTGAACCTGCAGCATCAGACAGTCCTCATTGTTTTTAAAACAAGTTTTAATAAATACATGACTGGTATTATATATTTATATATAGTTTGTTTTATTTTAATACATATTCAAAGTTTACATTTCAAATTGTTTTATTTCTTAATCCTTTAATGAATTTGATGATTTTATTTACTTTGGGTACACAATTCGCTGACATTTAAATTTAATTCTCATCCGTCAGGCAATATGTTTCAAAAATCTATTTTTACATCGCCCAGAGGGTTTTTTTTTTTTTGTACTAGTACATATAATAAAGAGAGGGTCCAATGGAACATAATGGTGACAAGTCATGTGTTATTTCCATATTGCCCATTATAAAACACAGGGTCATTTAACTGAATGAACAATGTTGAAGTGGAAAGGCCAAATTCTATCAATAATTAAGATTCGCTGCCTATTTGTCTGTGACCGAAACTACGTAATTGCTTACGTCACATTACCCAAAATCATTAATACATTTGATAAAGAACAACATTGAATATGATGCTTTTTAAGTTAATTAATTTTTTTTTAATATTCAATATTGATATTAGTAAAATGAATAATATCTGTTCTTCAATATTTGCATCCTTTCCATAGTAATAATGTCAATTTAAATAAATAAATTACAAAATTAATTAAAAACTTGTATTATTACTTTAAATGGAAAAATTTATTTGTGAAAGTTGTAATCAATTTAAATTTTTTTTTTTTTAGCCTCGCTCTTTTTTCAGTAAAAAGAAATTAACTAAAACGTTTACATATAAATAAATACTTACGTTGTTGTTTAAAATTTATGTGTACAATATTCAAAATAATTATTTAGATAATGATTAATAGATGCAAGAAACATTTCATTTTAGGGACAGAACTAAATTTCCATTTCAAATTGTTTTATTTTTTTACTCCTTTAATAAAGTTGATGATTTTACCTACCTACGATACTAACCCTCTGACACATAATTTTTAACTCCTGACCCCTCAGGCAATATATTTCCAAAATTAATTTTTGCTCCACCTGGAGGGCAATTTTTGTTTTGCCAGTTTTTCATAAAGATATTATTGAAATAATTTGCGCTGATTCTATATTTGTAAGTATGGTGGGGATTTTTGTCCCGGAAAAGCAGTTTAAACCGTACTTCGAACGCAGTGGGGAGATGGGTGCTGCTTTTGAAGAAAGGAGACAAACGACTTTTTATACAACAACATATTTAGTGTACATATAAACATTAAACAAATATTAAACATGGATATACATAACGTGAAACAACCAAAC
Source organism: Doryteuthis pealeii (assembly GCA_023376005.1). Taxonomy (NCBI): domain Eukaryota; kingdom Metazoa; phylum Mollusca; class Cephalopoda; order Myopsida; family Loliginidae; genus Doryteuthis; species Doryteuthis pealeii. The sequence goes on from CM042146.1 coordinate 127,991,945, forward strand.
GAGCTTTAAAGAGTCCAAAGAGTCCAAAAGGAATTCAAAGAGTTCAATGTTTTTGGTATGTAAAATGTAGTTTAAGGAGAATTAAATGTAATTAAAGCGTTAAAGGTTGCAGATTAATATACCTGTGGAACTTAGCTGAAATCCTTGAGAGTTCTGTTCCTCGTAACTTGTTGAGTCCTGTAGAATTGGTTTTAGGTGTGCGTTCGCCGCTCTAGGTTCTAACGTGGTGATGATTCCAAATCGTCGCCGTCTGGGGCTTCTAACGATACGGAACAAGTGTTGCTAGCCAAGGGTAGAGGCAAAAAGAGGCCGAAAATTCTTCGGTGCCCCTCTTTTATAGTTGGCATCATTTGACCCTAAGGGTCTGCTGCTAGTGCCCTGTGAAGCAGGATTCCCATTCCCTTATTAAATTTTTGCAGTATCAGTTTCGCATTTTTAAAAGAACATTTACTTAACAAAAAAAGGACATCTCTCACATCTGAAATAAATCTATACTGTAATAATACAGTTAACGTCCAGCTCTATCAATTTTTGTGGGTTCGTTGAGAGATTATAGTATCCCCTGAGTTAAGTTAAAATATCTCAGAATTTTGCAAGGTATGCAAACACTTGATAACCTGGTACGAGTGAATGCGACTGAATGATGAATATGAAAAGAACAGAACTTGTGACATCTTTCTTTGTATTCTTATCTGGTTTTCTATATCTACCGATGGGATTATCTTCAGGTGAATCCATTCAAATTTCACGGTTTAATTCGACGTTTTTTGTATGTAGGAATATTGCTATACAATATATATATATATATATATATATATATATATATATATATATATATATATATATATATATATATATATATATATATATATATATATATGAGCAAATACATAGTAAATAGACACATTTTGAGGGAAGAAAGGGGAGATAAGGAAGAAAAGAAACATGCTACACGTTAGACAAAAAGTAAAAGAAATGAAAAAAAGGGAAGAGAGAGAGAGAGACAGAGACAGAGACAGAGACACAGAGATAGAGACAGGTAGAGACAGAAATAGGTACAGCGACAGAGAAAAATAAAGAGAGAGAGAGAGAGAGAGAGAGAGAGAGAGAGAGAGAGAGAGAGAGAGAGAGAGAGAGAGAGATTCATATCACGCCATACATCAGACATTTTTTCTTCAATAAAATGGTAAAAATGAAAGAATAAAGAAAGGATAAAAAAAAAGGAACGAAAGATATATATAGAGAGGACGAAATGGACGAACGATCAGTTTTTGGAGCCTTTTATTGACCACTTGTTCTTATGATGACAACATAAAGAAAAGGTTTGATTTTTAAAAAAATGAAGTTTAAGCTGAATCACTTCATGACAGTTGACATGCCATTAAAATAAAGCAATCTTAATCCCAACATAACTATGAAATGCTAATTAGAATCCTACACCTCTTTATAAATAGAAGCATCAGTATCATCATGGACATCTGTTAACTATGTCCTTTGTCTGTTATCTCTTTCTCTCCCTATTTCTCTCTTTCACTCTCTCTCTCTCTCTCTCTCTCTCTCTCTCTCTCTCTCTCTCTCTCTCTCTCTCTCTCTCTTCAGTTGGAATTTTAGATTAATGCAAAAGATGCAAAAGATATAAATATCAAAATTTCAATTTTCACTCTCAGATCATTTGATATAAAAAAAATACTGTAAGCTGAATGAAAAAGCCGTATAAAATATTTGAAAATTTATGTTAAAAGAAATAAATAAATAACACTCCTTTTGAAAACTTATTATTATTATTATATTATTATTATTATTATTATTATTATTATTATTATTATTATTATTACTCCTTTTGAGTTTTCACATCAGTGTTAGCTGATGGTCTTTCACTGGAGTCTGAGTGACAGCAAGTCTCCTCAGGTCTCCAGGACTCTTCTAAGTATTCTGGCAGATTGCAGCAGTGCAGTGTTCTGAATGGTTTCAATCCTTGCTCTGATTTCCAAACTTTCCAAACCCTTTTCTAATCCTTTTGGGACTGTTCCAAGTGCACCAACTACAATTGGTATAACTTTCACTTTCATATTCCATAATTTTTTCAGTTCTCTGGCAAGGTCCAGATATTTGTCTATTTTTTCATTTTCCTTTAACTTCACCCTGTGATCCGCTGGCACTGCAAAATCCACCAGTTGACAAGTTCTTTCTTTTTTGTTAATCAACACTTGGTCTGGTCTTCTTGCTGGGATAAGATGATCCGTTTTAATTTCAAAGTCCCAGAGAATTTTGTGCGTTTCGTTCTCAAGAACATTCTGGTTTATGCATATACCATTTTGTTGTGTGGTCAAAATTTAATTTCTTGCATAATTCCCAGTGGATCACCTTCCCAACCCAGTCGTGTCTTGTTTTGTATTCTTGTTGTGCTAGTTTGCTACATTCGCAGAGTATATGGTTAACAGTCTCATCTCTATTACCGCAAAGTCTACATTTACTATTCTTGTTGGTCTTATCATTTATTATTATTATTATTATTATTATTATATTATTTTATTATTTATTTTATTTGTTTGTTTATTATGTCTCCTTGGGCCTCTGCCCTTTTTTCTATCTTCTCAGATCAAACCTTAAAAAAGAAAAGAATATTTGCACAGAACATTCAAGGTGTGTCATAAAATATCGAGATTAAAGCTGTATTTACCAGATAGAAATGAACAACGAAAGGAACGTTAATTTCTTTAGAAAGCAAGGTGAGTCAAAAAGGTTTGTCATTTTTTACACACTTTTTTACACACTTTGTATATACTATTAATATAAATAATTCATCCGATAGTTTGCAAAAATACCTTCTTGAATTCTTTTTCTTACCATTGTACCATTATGTTTGAAATTATCTGAATCAATCTGAACATTTTTATACAATTTCTCTTCTTAATCTGATGAGGTAATTTGTTACAAAAAATGGATTACTCTATTAGCACACAAAAAATTCCAAGAGTTTTTGATATTTGCATTGACAGTAAATTTCAAATCGAGAAAAAAAAAATTCACCATATTTAGAAATCTATTAATAATGGAGATTCGCTTCCGGTTTTTGTCTGTAACAAAAATTACGTCACTAATTACGTCACATTACCCAACACATAATCCAACGTCATAACATAGAATAAATATATTCAAAATGTGAGCACGCAACGTTAGACAATCCTCATTGTTTCAATAAATAGATGTCTGGCGTTATATATTTATATATAGTTTTATTTAATATATAATATTTAAAGTTATCGGAACTGTTTCCATTTCAAATTGTCTTTCTTTTTTTACTCCTTTAATAAATTTGACGATTTTATAATACTTATGGTACACACTCTATGACATTAAATTTTTAGCTCCCATCCCCTCAGGCAATATGTTTCAAAGAATTATTTTTACATCGCCCGGAGGGTGTCTTTTTTATTTTGCATTATTAATATAATGGAGATTCACTTCCGGTTTTTGTCTGTAACAAAAATTACGTCACTGCCTACATCACATTACCCAAAATCGTCATAACATAGAATAAAATTTATTCTACGATTTTTGGCATGTTCAAATTTTGAGTGTATTTATTCAATAAATACACTCAAAATTTGAACATGCAACATTAGACAGTCTTCATTGTTTTTTAAAACAAGTTTTAATAAATACATGACTGGTATTATATATCTATATATAGTTTGTTTTATTTTAATACATATTTAAAGTTTACATTTCAAATTGTTTTATTTTTTAATCCTTTAATGAATTTGATGATTTTACTTATATAGGTACAAACTCGCTGACATTGAATTTTTTACTCCCACCCTCGGGCAATATGTTTCAAAAATCTATTTTTACATCGCCGGAGGGTTTTTATTTTGCTAGTATCTTTAATTATATTAGATCACCTCGCATTCTTCTTTTTAATAAAGTATTCAATCCTAATTTCTCTAATCTCGCCCAAACAAAATCAATGTTAATATCATTTAGTTAATTATTCAGACGGATATGAAAAGGTTCGTATCATTAAATCGAAGTAGTTAAATTATCTTATTTAATTGTTTGATTATTTGCAAGGATTAATAATTAAATAGCAGGACCTGTGGATATACCACAGTATGATAATTTAATTATTAAAACACTTGCTAAAGAGATATTGGAAATAGTTCAATATATGTAAAAAAGTTTAATAATCTTGACTTAAATCTCTCTCACTCTTTTTTTCTTTCTTTCCTTCTTTTAATCCTTTCATTATGTTCGATTGAAATAGATTAGTGTTATCATTTCCGTGCGCACACCCCCTCTCTCTATCTTTCCCCTATCTCTTCCTGTCTTTCTTATATATTTTTCTGTGTATCATGTTCTTTTACTTCTTTATAATAAAAGGGGAACGGTCCATTATTTAGCTGAGGTGACGACACGGATAAGAAATAAAAATTCAGCGGATAAGCAAGACCAGATAATACTGATTTACATTTTTGCATTTAATCTTAGAGGATTTGTATGGTTTGATCTTTAACCAGAGGGTGTTGCAAGGTGATAATGGTCGTATTTTTCGAACACCAATATTATAATATAGAAGATTAATACTTAAAACTAAGATCCGACATGCGACAGAATTTGACATGAGGTCAAAGTTTGAATGAATTCAGAATTTTCTTCTCCTAGATTTGTTACTTAACGCTAAAAAACAATCACTTTTGGTATTTTTCCATAGCTGAGAGATAAAAGATGGATCCATGCCTTTTGCAAGGGCATTAGCCTATTAATAAAGATTCTGTTTCTCTCTTGAAGTGTCCATTTCTTAGACTCCAGTTTCCTTTCCAAGGGCACTAATTAGAATTGGTACCACCGTCATCCTCAGTCACCATCGAATTTTCCATTATTATTATTATTATTATTATTATTATTATTATTATTATTATTGTGAGTGTTTCACTCCAGCATTAGCTGATTGTATTTCACTGGAGTCTGAGTGACAAGTCTCCTCAGGTCTGCAGGACTCTTATGATTATTCTAGCCGATAGCAGCAACGCAGTAGTCTAGGATGGTCTCAATTCTTCCTCTGAATTCCAGATCCTCCAGTCTTTTTCCAAACCTTTTGTGACCGTTACAAGTGCACCAACTACAATTGGTATCACTTTCACCCTCATATTCTTTTTTCAATTCTCTTGGCAAGGTCCAAGTATTTGTTCATCTTTTCGTTTTCCTTCATCTTCACCTAGTGATTTGCTGGAACTGCTGGAACCGCTGGATCCTCAAAGTCCACCAGTTGAGATGTTCTCTTTTTATTTTATTTTTAATCAACACTAGGTCTGGTTTCCTGGCTGGGATGGGTGATCCGTCTTCATCTAAGATAAAGTCAGATTAAGTCCCAGAGATTTTTATGCGTTTCATTCCCAAGAACAGATTCTGGTTTATTCATATACCATTTTATATTATTATTATTATTATTATTATTATTAGTAGTAGTAGTAGTAGTATTATATGGGGTATGGTGATGGAGAGGTAGTAGAAGAATGGAGGCGGTAAAGTATTAAAGAAGACTATTGAGAAGCTAAAAATCACATGTGCGTCATTATATATGGAAGTGTCAGAGTTACCTTCTGACCTGGGTTATGAAAAGGTGTGAGAAAATATTTCTGAGTAAGCAGACATATTTTCTATTATGTCTGTAGTTTATATAGAGGAAAAAAAAGAACGAAGGGAACTCCATAAGTAGAAATATTCTTTAATAACGGACTGGACACTTTTTTACTCGACTCTCAATTGCGTTAATTGGCCAATTTCTGTCTCCCCACCGTTGACTCCCTCCTCCCTCTCTCTTTCGCTGTCTTTCTCTTTCAGTTTCACAGTGTGTGTGTGTGTGTGTGTGTGTGTGTTTGTGTTTTGTAACTGTATTTGTGTGGGGGGTAGGCGCGGTAAATCAAATGTCTCATGCGTTAGTATGTCACCTGCTAAGAAAAAAAAGAAAAAAAAAAGAAAAAGAAAAGAAAAACCCTAAAAGACTAATTGTCTGCTGAAAAGAAGTTAGTAACTCCTAAACTTTGGTAAAAGCTGATACTGCTTAATAAATGAATATTTGAATTAAATGCAAAGTAATGGCCCTAACCACCCTCGGTGTCCTGGATGGTGGACGTTACGGTTATTTCTGGAGGAGTAATGTACACGTGACAAGTCAAAGTTCCACATGTCAGAAACATATAGACACACAACACATACACACAGCACACACACCCATATATATATATATATATATATATATATATATATATATATATATATATATAAACAATGTTTTTTGTGATGAAACAAAGAAAATACAGTGCTCAATCACAAATTGTGAGAGCTAATATTTATTTAATTTGTTGAGTTTTTAAAAAAATGCTTATTATAGACAGCTACCCAGGTTGTCTTGCTAGGTCGCAATCATCAGGCTGTCAAATTAGATCCCATGGTGTTTACTTGAAGATCTTTTCTTAATGTCACATTCTGGACCGCAAATAACGTCGGTTGCTTTCGTGGACGCTAATGCGCTTCGGATTTTTTAAAAGTTCAACTTTTTCAAAAATTGCAAAAAAGTTTACCTCCCTTTATTCGTTAAAAATAGAAAAACTTCGTTGGCATTTTTACAAAAAAATGCAATTTTTGAAAAAGTTGAACTTTTAAAAAATCCAAAGCGCATTAGCGTCCACGAAAGCAACCGACGTTATTTGTGGCCAGAATGTACATTAAGAAAAGATCTTCAAGTAAACACCATGGGATCTAATTTGACAGCCTGATGATTGCGACCTAGCAAGACAACCTGGGTAGCTGTCTATAATAAGCATTTATTTTAAAAAACTCAACAAATTAAATATATATATATATATATATATATAAACAGTCACTTATCTGAAACAAACTTATTCGTGTTGTCCACTTGACTTGTTTAGACATGTCATTTTATTATCTTTTTTTTTTTTTGAAGGGAAGGAAGTAAATGCATTTCTACGTCTTTAAATTAAAATGTCGTAATTTTTAGCCTTGCTATATTAAATATTAAACCACTTATCTGAAACAAACTTATTCGTGCTTGTCCACTTGACTGTTGACATATATATATATATATATATTTTTATATATATATATATATTATTAAAAGGTTTTATAACTTGAAGCATCGTGTTATTTTTTGGTTTGTTTTGAAGGCTTCACTTTGCAAGTGTAAAGAAAAAAAGATGGTAACTATGGTGTGTTTGTTAACCTGTGATTTATTCTTGATATTTCGGGATAAAAATCCCTTCTACAGAAGATCACCAGAACTGAAGTTGTTGCTAGTGGCTGTTCATTTGTTCTGTGACAGAAGAAATGAACAGCCAATGGCAACAACTGGATTTTCATATATTTCACCCAACTTGGTATAATCACTACCAGTCAATTTTGATTCGGGAGTAATGGTAATAAAGATGTGACCCCCATATTTTCCAGAGCTCCAGAAATGGATCCTCCCTGTCAGATACATTTAAGTGGACTCCACTTTTTGCAGAGGGTGAGCTTACCCATCTGAACTGGATGCAGTCAGCGTATTCTAAGCTCCGTGGTAGGAAGGGAGAGAGCGATTGATAGTGAGAGTAAATGATGGAAAAAGGTTTTTTCCTCTGTTTATGCAAGATAAAATCCCATCTAGAATGCTTCTTGCTTTCAGGCCAATAAACATCAAATACTCTAATGTTTTAGTGGCGAACGGTTCCATCTGATTTTATGAGGCATGTGTAATAGATATCGTTTATTTTGATCTGATACCGACTGGGAAAATATATATCCTAGTAGTATAAAATATGATGTGTATAAAAAACACACAGAGACGGAAAAACGCTACCACTGAAAAAAGTAAGAGAGAGAGAGAGAGAGAGAGAGGAGAGAAGAGAGAGAGAAGAGAGAGAGAGAGAGAGAGAGAGAGAGAGAACAGATAGAGAGCCGTTTTTGAGAGCCCGGGAAGACAAGTTGGCGTGCAGGGGGCTGAGTTCAAGAGGCTGAGAAGAATAAGCATAGCTCTGCTAATCGGTTGGTCTCAACACATTGGACAAAGAAAATTTTTTAAGTACCCATTAAACATTAGCAAACCTCGAATCGTCATCGGCGAGTTCGTTGCACTTTTGGAATCTTGCATTGTTCCCTATTTATCTAATGCAAATTGTTTGTGGTCCGAGTTCCTTTGGTCAAGAAGCACAGATTTTTAATGTGTTCGGTGACGAGAAGGGACACAGCGTCATGACGGTAAGCACGGTTCTAGTCCCTTAATTGCTGAAAGGCCATTGCAAATGCGGCAGTCTGCCAGGATATAGCCACCCCTACTTGAACCAACTCGGCTCACGCTGCGTCTACGCATTGATCTTTTCTAAATAAACGATCTGCAACAAAAATATGTTTGAAGTAAAACATTATTAAACCGACCAGATTTAGTGAATCCGGATCGAAGAACGAATCGTCAGGGTAGCGAGTTTTATTCTCTGCATTTGGTTCCCTATTAAATCCTTGTGTCTTGCTTATGAAATTAAATTGCAATTGTTTGTGAGTCTCGAGTTATGGAGTCCTATCAAATATAGAATCACCCCTTTCGTTGCCATTACGTAAATGGACTCTCTCATCGATTTCGACGCATGACGGTTCATCCAATGAATAAGCTACACAGTGTGTGTTTTTATAGTGGTAAGGCCTTTTTTGCACAGTCGATAGGAGAGAATTGAGCAAAGAAATGCCACAAAACTAATCAGCCACTGACCTCAGGCTTTTCAATTCTGAGTTTTCCTTCTGCTAGACTGGCAACCAATCCAAGGTTAAAGAGCCTAGTCTGCCCTACTATTTACCCATAGCTGAAGGGAGGATTTATGGATTCATACCTTTCCCAGGGGTATTAGCGTTATGTGAAATATAAACAACCTTTTCGAGCATTTGAACTCGGGTCGACGAGTCCATTTCCAACGAATCTAACCATTATTGCTTATAATTTCACTCTGACCCAAAGTGTAACTGTTATGATCCAATGTATAAGTCAAAAAGTTCTCTTTGAGATTGTGGGTATTATTTTAAACTTCATCAATATATTGAGTCTTAAAACGTTGATATTGAAGCTTAGTATGAAGTGCATACAGTTGTTTGGTTGGTCAATCCTTGCTGGATTATTTTATGTTATGGACAGCTCAGCTACCAGGAATCTGTCCTTAAGCATCACGGGCCACCCCCACAGCAAAACAGTTGGCTCCATTGGGGTGATTTTACCCCTTTGCAGAGGTTTAGTCAGTGTATTCTACAGACTCAGCCAAAGAACATTAATAAATTAAAACAGTGATATTGGAACTTAGCATGAAAAGTTTACTTGTTTAAAACGATTGTGAATTACATTAATGCATTGACTCTTAAAATAATGGTATTGCGACTGAATAAGGAGTGTTTTCGTGTTTGAAAATGTATGAACTACATTAATACATTGATTATTAAAACATTAATATAACAAAGAATCATTTTTACGTGTTTAAAACAATTTGGAACTCCATCCAAAGATTGAGTATTAAAACAATCATATTCAAACAAAGTATGAAGTGTTTACGTTTTTGAAACCATTGAAAACTACGTTAATACATCAAATTCAATCTTTGAATGTCGTTCTAAATTGTTTTAAAAAGATAAGTACTTCATACTTTGTGGCAATATCAATGTTTTAAGAGCTCATACATTAATGTAGTCTACAAATATTTTAAATGAGTAAACCCTTCAAACTTAGTTACATTATTAATATCTTAAGAGTCAAAGATTAAGTTTTAAAACATTGATATTGGAACCAAATATGAATTTCGTACCTGTTTAAAAACTGTGAGCTTCATTAATACATTGCATCTTAAAACATTGATATTGTAACTAAGAATGAAGTGTTCACTTCTTTAAAAGTATTGTGAACTACTTTAATGAATTGAGACTTAAGACATTGATACAATTTTTACCTTTTTAAAAGAGTTCAAAAGTAAATTATTGCATTGGATTTTGTAATCTATATATTAATATGCTTCTTTCTAAATATTCCGTCCGTTATCAACCATTAAAACCCTCTAGTTAAAAATGAGACCGTCCAAATTGTTCAAGATTCAATGCAGAAATGTAAAAACAGATTATCTGATGTCGCTTAAACACAGAATTCTTATTTATCCCATTTTTATTTCACCCAATTTTGAAAAATGAAACATTTGATCTCGCGCGTCTAAAAATTCCCAACAAAAAATTAAAATGAATTAAAAAATTTTTTTACATGTTTGTTGTATTTATAAAATTGAAATTGTGAATTACGGAAGATGTCTTGCTCATTTTGATCTCATGTCGTCCCGGCGCCCTGTCCTAATTTGCCGACAAAAAAGTGACAAAAAGGACTCGGAGAATATCTAAATTGGACCAGAAATCAAGATTATTAAACTTTTTACATTTTGAACTATTTTACAATAGCTCTTATGTAAACATATCAAACTTTGTAATAATCAAGTTATCATACTGTGGTATATTCACAGGTCCTGCTAGTTATGTATAAATTGATTATCTGTTCAAAATGATTGTGAACTACATTAAGACATTCTGTCTGAAAACATTGATATTCTATCTCAGTATAAAGACTCTTCCGGCTTAAATCGATTATGAACTACATTTTCCTGCTAAGTATTTCTATGAGATAGGAATAATTAAAACCATATAAATGCCGACAGATTACATTTATTCAATAGAAATAATTATTCTAAGCAACAGAAAGTCTTAGAAATGATATCATTCCTTGCGAGTCTTGCACTCCATTGATGTCTGTGGAACAAAACTTCTGCTGAAAACTCCAAGACTTTTCTAAATTTTCTAGTTTGTTCACTCAGTCTTATTTTCTAATTTGTTAAGAAACCCAGTCATTCCCTATTTTTTTTTTATCCTGGAGAATGAATTATTGGATTCCTATTTTCCCTGTTGTATTAGACAATATGTGAAATGCAAACAGCCTCGTCTCCTTTTCATACAATGTAACAATTGAAACACGTGGGAGGTAGATGCGGAAAATCGAGCAGCCTGGCGCCTTAACATTAAGCAAGGCACGAAAAGGGGTGAGGTGAAGAGGAGAGTTGACTGGACAGCAAAGAGAGCCAGAAAGCGGGAGAAAAAACAGCAGCCCCAGAAAGCATCACAGTTTGTGTGCAGTAAGTGTCCCTAAGATTGTCACTCAGGGATATGCTACCATCATTTTCGTTTTTTACAACTTTTTCAGTTCTCTGGCAAGATCCTGGTATTACTCCATCCTTTAGACTTTCTTCCACTTCATTCACCTGTCTGCTCACCTGGCAAAATCCACTGTATGACACGTTTTTAATTCATGTTAATTGAAATTATATCTGCTCTTCTGGTTTGGATTAGGTGTTCTTTTTTTATCTATCTCTATTAATAATGGAGATTCGCTTCCGGTTTTTGTCTGTAACAAAAATTACGTCACTGTTTACGTCACATTACCCAAAATCGTCATAACACAGAATAACATTTATTCAATAAAGTTTTAATAAATTCATGACTGGTATTATATATCTATATATAGTTTGTTTTGTTTTTATACATATTTAAAGTTTACATTTCAAATTGTTTTATTTTTTAATCCTTTAATGAATTTGATGATTTTACTTACTTGGGGTACTCGCTGACATTGAATTTTTTACTCCCACCCCTCAGGCAATATGTTTCAAAAATCTATTTTTACATCGCCGGGGGTGTTTTTTATTTTGTACTAGTATTTCTAATGATGTCTATTCTAATATCGGACACACAAATAACAGAATTCCAAATGTAATAATAATTCAGAAGACTAGAAAAATGAATACGGGTGAACATATTTCTTATTTTGAAATGTGTAATTGTTTTTAAAAAGACTGAATCAATAAAGCAGTGTAAAATTCAAAAAGGCATGAACATAAATGTTCCATTATCACAGATCTAATATCATGTATTGGTGCCATTGGACAAAAAGGCAACGTATGCAATGCTGTAAAAATCTTTCCATCAATAATCCAATGCAAGGGATAATCTCCTAAAAAGGATTTAAAAAGAAATGTTCTTCTGTAGTCACATACACATGAACACACTAGAGCAAAGGCTTATATTGATCAGCTTTGTGCGAATACTGGATATTTTGAGGAGCGGTGACCAAAAGGGACGGGTGGTGAGAGAAAGTCGTGGGAATCTGTGCTGGCAGCGGGATATTATTATTATTATTATTATTATTATTAAGTTTTTCACATCGGCGTATCCTGATGACCTTTCATTGAAGTCTGAGTGAACAAGTCTCCTCGGGTCTCCTGGACTCTTCTGAGTATTCTAGCAAAAATTTAATTCTTTCTCTGGTTTCTAATTACTCTAGTCTTTTTGTTATACTTTTGGGGACTGTTCGAAGAGGCACCAACTAAAATTTGTATCCCTTTTACCCTCATATTCCACAGTTTTTCAATTTTCAAGCAAGTTCCGTGTATTTGCCTACCTTTTCTTTTTCTTTCATCTTCATCCTGTGATCTGCTTGGACTGCAAAATCTACCAGTCGACAAGTTCTCCTTTTCTTATTAATCTATATCAACTTTCGGATGTAATGACTTGTGAATCATCATCATCATCATCATCATCATCATCAATTTCCTTGTCCTTTGATTCATCTGTTGTAGATTCTACTTTGACCATTTTAAGAACAGTCCAGAGTATTTTGCAAATCCCAACCACTCAATCTCTAATATCAAGCTATTAAACATAACAAACCTTTCTAATTATATTTGGGATTAAAAGATTAAAACATAGTAACAATTATTAAATGGGATAGATTAAAGAAATCAAACATATGCTGTGCCCTGAACAACCCGTATTTTTTGTGCCTATATAAAAAAAAATTAGCTATAATTAGATTCCCGGATAAGAAAAAACTTTTAGATAGTAAAAATGAATCGGTTAAATTCTACTTACGTACATAAATTCCACCATCGTATGTCACCCCGCCGAAAGAAAGAAATACTAAAAATCAAGGAATAAGCCGAATTTAATGAAAATTTTAATGTTGATATATTAATGAATAAACAATATAATGCACCAATTATTTTATTTGAACACTCTTACACTTTTCCAGATCAGTTAACGATAAACCACGTATTTTTTAGGCGTAACACAGATTAACAAAGATACATGGTTCAAAGTTAATTGACCTGAAAAAAATGTAAAAGTTCTTAAATAAAATAACTGGTGCATTATATCTTTTATTCATTAATGTATCAACACTGAAAATGTCATTACATTCGGTTAATTCCTTGATTTTTATTAATTTTTTTCTTTCGATGGATTGACATACGATGGTGGAATTTATGTCCGTTAAGTAGGATTTAACCAATGAATTCTTAGGGAATTGTAGACACTTACTAGACCGATCACTAAAATATAATTGAAATTCCCTTTTTAACATATAGCGAAAAAACAACGTCTATCATTTGAAAAGATTATTTACTGAAAGGTATATTATTGGGAGATAAATAAACGACTATGCCTAAGTAGAAATAAACTATCCAAAGAAAAAAAGAGAAGGAAAGAGAAGAAAAAGTAGGAAAGGAAGAGGGAAAGAAAAAACAACTAATCACAAATGAAATTAACATTATAGAAATTGATCTGAAATAGACAGACAAAATAAACACGACAGAAAAAAAAATAACTTGATTTATAAAGTAAAGTAAACACAACGGTAGAAGATGGGAAGGGTAATTAAAATATTTGCATTTTCTTTTACACATTTCGTAATTCTATAACATTTTGTGGAATTGCGAACCAAAATTCTTATTTGTATTTATATTTTATCCAACATCAATTTTGACACCCACCAATTTTTTAGTTAAAAATGAGTCATCCCCTACAAATTCTGCATATCAAAATTTTGCTGAAAAATTTGAAATATTTAAATACAAATCACATGAATATTTGGAAACCATGAAAAAAAACGACTTATTTTTTGGGTTTATTATTAACTCGGTCTTTCAAGTGATAAATGTTGAATAGAATATCTTTAATGTCATTTCAATTGTAGCAAATTCTATTCTTTGGATTTTATCACTTAAAGACAACAATTTATTTTCCGAGAAACGTTTGGTTGTTAAATGCAATTTACATTCTGGTTTGTAGATAGTTTATATTTTAAACGAAATAACAACATCATGATAGCATTTTATTTCAAGACACTTGTCATTTATAACAGCTGAGACAATGAACTCGAATTTAAATATGAAAACTTGTATCTCTCAACGGTGAGAATATCCATTTCTAATGTTATGTTGGCAGGTGTATCAAAGAAAAGTTGTCATTTGATCCCCGAATGGAATAGGAAGGAACAACAAACACATGACTCCCAAAAGAAAGGCATATTCCCTGTTGCTTCAATTCTCTTTGAACCAGAAAAGAAAAGATGTATTATTTTGTGTAGTCAATGGAATCACACTTTCGTTTATAAGCCCTTACCTCCCTTGTGGGGAGCAGTTTCTTAGCTCAATCGTCAGAGAATACGTGTGGGAATCGCAAGGTTCTGGGTTCGATACCAGTACTTACGAGGTTCATAGAGTTGTAATTTATTTTCGTGTCTAGATTTTCACACTTGCAATTTCCCCAGTTTGTCACTTGAATTGTTTTTCTTTCCATTTCTTTTTTTCTAGTTGACGTTGTTGTTGTCATTGTTGCTTCTTCTTCTTCTTCTTCTTCTTCTTCTTCTTCTTCTTCTTCTTCTTCTTCTTCTTCTTATTATTATTATTATTATTATTATTGCAAGACTTTCGCACAAATTTAAATTAATTGTTTGTCACTGGAGAGTGTGTGTCAGTAAGTGTCCTTAGGTCCTCAGGACACATCTGAGTAACATAGTCTACTTTTACTGTGATGTTGTTAGTTTCAATTCCTTTTCAAATATCCTGTTCGTTGAGTCTCTTTTTTTTAGGTTTTTAGTGACACTTCAAATGGCCCCAACTACGATTGCCGTAACAGTTACACTGTTCATATTACACCACGTTTTCACGTTTCGGGAAAAATCCAGATATTATTGTTATATCACTCCTTGTGAGTTTTTTCTCACCAGCGTTAACTGGTGGTCTTTCACTAAAGCCTGGGTGACAAAGTCTCCTCAAGTCACCAGGACTTCTCTGAGTATCTACGCAATCTTTTCAGTGTTGTTCTTTTGAAGGTCTCAATTTTTTCTCTAGTTTCCAATTGCTCCACTCTCTTTTTCCAAACATTTGCAAACTGTACCAAGGAGACCTTCTACAATTGGTACGACATTCACCTTCATGTTTCACATTTTTTTCAGTTCTCTAGCAAGGTCCAGGTATTTCCCTATTTTTTCGGTTTTTTTTCCTTTTTAATCAGTGATCTACCGGAGGCTACAATTTATGAAATGACAAATCAACCCAAAATCTGGTCTTCTGGTTGGAATTAGGTGATCCATCTGTATTTGAAAGTCCTATTTAGTTTATTCATCTCATTCTATAGAACAGATTCTGTTTGTGCATATAACAGTTTTTTTAGTATGATCAAAACTTATTTTCTTGTACAATTCCCAGTGGATCACCTTTCTTACCCAGTATTATTATTATTTCTGCTAAATATTTTGCACTGGTTTCTGATTTAAGGGAAGTATTTATTTATTAAATTGAGGAAATTTCTTTCTATTCTTTTTTTAACACCTTTTTATCCAGAGACATATAGTTCCCTAAAGTTATAATGGTAAACAGGTGTTTATAATAAGAGAGTGAATTGTAAGATTTCTTAAAAAAAGAAAAACATGATATTAAGATTAAAACTATTTTGAAAACTATTTTTGGCGAGGTTAGATGAGGCTTCAATTTTATCAACACGTTTAACACCAACAAAATGTCGTCAAACAAATTTCAATGTCGATGTTTCGTAGGATGTCTGTCAAATAGACTTTTTAATTAGGCAAAAAATGAATTAGGAAACAGCATTGACGAATATAAGTTACAGTGTTACACACTCAATTTAGAAGAATTAATGGGCACAGCGTAGTGGATATAGGCGTTGGTTTAAGACATTTCTAAGTGACGGGTACTTCTGGGCTGCAAGTTCACTCCTGGTCAAGGGCGACAATAACATAGAATAATAATTAACATAGCTTAACACTTGGACCCAGCTATGGTTAGCGGAATGAGAACAGTATACCTTTGTGGATTGAATAAAGGGTTGGGTCCAAAGTTCTGTGATGGTTCCCAATTATGACAAGAAGTTTCTTAAGTTCCAGAAGGCTCCCGAGTCCGACAAGGAATATCTGACGAAGACCAGAAGGTACATGAACCGAAACATTGTACATATAACAATAGAGATGAGGACAATAGTCCGAATAATCCAAATAATTCTAATGGAAAAGAGTTTTGACTATAGACACAATTTAATTTGAATCATCATTTTGTGAATAGCAATATGTTAATATTCATCTTTGATTGTACTTACACAACTTCTCCGCCATGGGCTGGGTGTGACACAAGGTCAATTTATGAGCGGGATACAACGTCTTTGAAATATACTTACCTGATTCAACCTTCGGCTTCTGTGCCTCTAATGGTAAGACTAATCGAGTTTTCCCTGGGGGCTATTCCCACGGGCAGTACATGTCCGCTTTTCTAAAAGGGACAGGACCGGGTTAATTGCCCGGTACCTGAGGTGCCCCAAAAGAGAATACCGAAGGGATCACGTACTTTTTTGCTTCCCTCGGTAAAAAGTCCTTGTGACAATTCGGCCTGGTGGGAGGTCAGGAAAATACCTACTGCTAGCTGGAGCGAATTCAGAGTTTTTCTTCTCCTATACCCGTTGCATTACCAAGTCTAAATAACCTACTATTGTTTACTCATAGTTACATGATTATGTATATACCTGGCCTCTCCACACTAGTAGGATGTAACACAAGGTTGATTTTTAAGTAGAGTTTAACAGGTTAGAATACAGAGGTTTCCTTTTCCTGGATTGGTTACCAAGCCAAGATTAAAGAGCTCTATTTTACCCATAGCTGGAGAAGGAGTAGCTGGATTCCTACCTTTGCCAATGGTATTAGCGCTATGTGAACTGCAAACAGTCTCATCCAGGATTTGAACAAGTATTGCCATGTCCATTTCCTACAACCATAACCATTACAGATCGAGTGATACATTTAACGTTTGAGAGTATTTTAAACCGGGCCACCTATTCATTTCAGCTACTCGCAAATTTTGGAAAGTACACTGCCACAAATAAGTTAAACTAAGTAAATAACCCCTTCTGTTCGGTGTCAGAGTTGACCTGTGAGTAATGGCTAAGCAGGGGAAAATCCACAATCCCTAGAGCACTCGAGCCAAAAACTAAGGGTTTTCAAGAAGTATTGAGACAGAAGCTGTATTTACGAAGACAAAAATTAACCATGAATGAAACGTTAGCATTCTTCAAAATACGAGGAATGTTCAAGAAGTATCGAGAAAGAAACTGTATTTACCAAGACAGAAACGAACAACGAATGAAACGTTAATATTCTTACAAATACGAAGTGTGTTGAAAAATTCTTGAGACTGCAGTTGTATTTAACAAGACAGAATATTAACAATGAATAAAAAGTTAATATTCTTTAAAATACGAAGTGTGTTCAAGAATTATCGAGACTAGTGTTTTATTTCTCAAGACAGAAAGGAACAATGAATGAAATGTTCATTTTCATCAAGATAGGAAGAATGTTGGAAAAGTATTGAGACTGAAGCAGTATTTATCAAGACAGAAATGAACAATGACTAAAATATTAATATTGTGCAAAATATGAGGTGTTTTCAAAAAGTATCGAGACTGAATCTGTATTTACCAAGACAGAAATAAATAATGAATGGAACCTTAATTTTCTTTAAAATATGAGCTGTTTTAAAAACAAAATTCAACTTCATCTCGATACTTCTTGAATACTTTTAATCACTGTTTGTTTTCAATCACTGCACCAGAGATTGCCAAAGAAAATTGGCCTGTCCAGCCACTTGCGCAGATACAGTTAAAAAATTTGACACTATGCCATCGTCTTTAGTAGATGAAAGGATGCCAACAAATCCTGACATTTGGAAGAATATCAACATTTCATTCATTGTTCATTTCTGTCTTGGTAAATACAGCTTCATTCTCGATACTTTTTGAACATACCCTGCACATGCTTATATTTATAAGAAGAAACAACCTTGCGTGCAACAGGCTAATGTACTGTCTTGTTAATGCACTAAAAAGTGATCAATAATTCCCAATAGTTCACTAAAGATGATTATACGTTTGTTTATTTTTTGTCTTTTTCAAAAATATTACGTTTAACTTTTTGCTCTTATCTATGGGAAAAAATCAAACTGAGAACCCTTAGTCAACCCCCTACCCAGCCATCTCTCTTCTCGATAATAAGTTTCTTTGGGAAAGCGACCCTAACCAACCCCTTTATCCATCAGCTACATACCGTTCCCCTCCACCCTATACACTGTTCGCCTATTAAACGGAAAGTTATCGCTACTAAATAAACGGTTCAAAGAGAAAAAAAACTTCGTTGCTTTGCTTTTTCGTACATCGAACTGCACTTGGACAAAAGAAATCTCAATTTTGCATTTAAGGTCGGAAAACAGGAAAGTCGAAGATGAAATGCCAAGTTAAACCTTTGATTTGGTTTTACTCGGAATATTTTCCTGGAACAAATTCCGTTTATCTATTTCTCACAATATATCCCCACCCTCTCCAAAGATGTCAACTGATTCTAATTAACCAAAAGTACTGTTTCATAATCCATCTGGTTATGAATCTCCCCTTGTTGGTGTCGTGAAACTCTGAGTTATGGCATAAAACCAGGCGATGCTGCTGCTGATGATGATAATCTCTACACACTCTAATTTTTACTGATTGGTGCCGTTTTAGTTTTTCTTTTATATACCGTGCACACACAAACACACACGCACATCGCACACACACAGATACACACACACACACACACACATATATATATATGTATGTATGTGTGTGTATGTGTGTGTGTGTGTGTGTGTAATATTTGATGTCATATAACTGTAAAATATTCGCATTAAAATTAGTTGCTTAACAGGTTCGAATTCAAAGTTTGCTTCTCCTAGACCGGTTGCCATAGCAAGGTCAAAGAGCAAAGTGTGATCTACTATTTATCCATCCTGGAGAAAAAAAGGCTATTTTTAATAGAAAGTGGGAGTACCCGTTAGGATCTCAACTATGAGACACATAGAGAAATTAGACAAATTATTCCGTTGAATATTTGATGCCTTATAACTGTAAATCATGTCTATTAAGAATAGATAGTTGAAGTTCTAATTGTTTACTAAAGATAATCGTTTGTTACTTGAAACCATACAATTGTGTGTAAACAAATGATTTCTATTAGATATGAATACTTGAGACCATATAAGTGTAAGCTAATTACTTGGATTAGGTAAAATCTCCATTCACTGCTAGAACTGTTTGACTATCGAAAATCATATCAAGTCTCATTCACTACGTTTCCAAAAGTGTGAAAATAAACGTTTTAAGGGCCGGCTTAGCTCAGTTGGTAGAGCACCCGGCTCGGAACCACAATGTTCCGGGTTCAATACCCACCATCGCCAACTCAGCGTATGAGTAGCACAGGGAATTGTGCGGTAAAGTTGGAAGATGATGGTAGGTGTGGCGCTCCACCTCAGACGCAAAAAAACAATCTCCCTGGTCTAGCGCTTGGGAAAAGGGGATAGACTCCTCGCTGTCTGGCTTATACCGACAATAGGCTACTCCGTCAATTTTACTACGTTTTTTATTGTACTGAAAATTCATGTGTGGCAATTCAACATAGTCGACCAGTCGACTGGTTATATAATACTCATACCGTGCTTCTACAAGATTGGATTTGGAATTAAATAACCCACGGTGGTTGATATGCCTTTAAAAAAGAAACCAAACTTAATCTCACATATTTCACTTTGGTTTGGTGACATATAACTTTCTCCCCCCCTCTCTCTCTCTCTCTCTCTCTCTCTCTCTATATATATATATATATATATATATATATATATATGTGTGTGTGTGTGTGTGTGTGTGTAAAGAAAAGTGGAGGTACATCCGACAATATGTAATTTTATAAAAAATGAAAAATCACAAGTTTGATTTTTTTAATACTCAATAAAATAAGATATTTTTACATTCACTAAAATTATTTCCAACATTTTTGGGGAAAAAAACCCCATCATGCAGTTTAAATGGGGACCGATGTTTCTCGGACTCGTAAAATATGTATTTTACACATATTCAAATAACAAAAGCCGCCTCCAAATGTAGAGGCTCTCAGAGTTTTTGTTCATTAATAATTTCTTTTCTTTAAACAAAAGAACGCCCTGACGAAGGTTTGTCAAACAAACGGAAACACTGCAGCATTATTAAACTTATTAAACATTACTTGTTAATGAAACTTGTGTCTTTTATTTTTTATAAAACTGCATATATATATCATCATCATCATCATCATGTCGCGCTTTCAGCACGGATATCCATGACAATCTCTCTCCATCCGTCCCTATCGCTCATCATTCTCGGGAGGTCCTCTATGCAGTATCCTGCATCCGCACAGAGCTGATCAACGTACGTTTTTGCTGGTCGGCCCACACTGGCTTGTCCATGTGCTGGCTTCCACAGGAGGACGTCGCTTATGAGTTCGTCCTTGCTTCTTCAGTAGTGTCCCGCGTGTCTTGTCCGTCTTACTCGGATGGTTTGGGTGATATGTGGCAGGTGGCCATACAGCTGTTTTCTCGTGGGGTGCTGTTTCCACGACTTGTTTATGATCACCCGCAGCATTCTTGTGCAGCTCCCATCTAGTTTATTCTCTAGTTGTTTAGTTAGGGTCCAGGTGGTGCAGCCATACAGCAGTACTGACACGACAACGGCCTGGAAGAACTGTCTCTTTAACTTGTCTGTGAGATTGGACCTGCATATATATATATATATATATATATATATATATATATATATATATATATATTATTGTACTTGGAAGAAAACTTTAAAAGATACAATGACTTACGGCAGGATGTGGGAAAAGGTAATTTTTTAATGGAGTAATGCTGGTATCAATTCAAAATTTTTCTAAACTAGATTCCAAATCTGAAATAATAGTCTGCCCTACTATTTCTTAATAGATGGTGGTTTTAAGGAACAGATGGATTCATGCCTTTCTCAAACATCCTCGCCGATTCCTAAGACGATATCAAACACGATTTATTTTGCAATATCGAGTTGAGTGGTCGAATTGGAAAATTCCTTCCATCTTTACGCAGCAAAAATGTTTATCGCTCAAATTAAAAAGCTTTAGGATGAATGTCTAGAGTTAATGTGACGGCAACACCCAGGCAAGGAATGAGTAATGCAGAGTCGACTGGTGAAGACACTTTTATTTAGATAAATACGGGAGTTGTCACTTATCCTCCTGTCTCGCAACTGGTCTACAACGTGAAACTACAATAGAATATAAAGGACTATGTAGTTTCTCTAATAAACAACTAATAAAATCGAAAAAAGGAGGAAAAGCTCAGTGCTGACACTAACCTTCTTGTCTCCTCAGTCCCTGCCGGCTAAAAGAATTGAAAACTAGCGCCACACGCACATGTAACTTTTTACCGGTGTCGAACGGTGTTTTGTACCCACGCAGTAGGATATCCGAGCAAAGCAAGGAGATAATTCTCTTGCATTTACAGTTAATAAGTAAGTAAGTCAGTAAAGTCGTCGGGCGGCCTAATGTCGGTATCAACCAGACAGCTAGGGAGTCTATCCCCTTTTCACTAGCGCTAGACAAGGGAGATTATTTTAGCATCTGAGGTGGAGCGCCACACCTACCATCAGCTCCTTACTTTACCGCACAGATCTCCGTGCTACTCATTCGCTGAGTTGGCGGGGGCCGATATCGAACTAGGAACCTTGTGGTTTTTAGCCGAACACTCTACCGACAGAGCTAAAAGTAAAAGGAATTCCTTTACACATATTCTTTTATTTTCTGCCCAATGCGAGGAATCGCACAAAAATTTGTTTAAAATATATTTCTGGTTCTAGTAAAACATAATTTCTTCTGAGAGAACTTCAGCTTTCTCATATCGTAACTAAACGCTACTGAAAAAAAACCCCAACCCGACTGTACCAATAATTCTGATTTTACTGTCAACCCCAATGTTAAAGACTACACTCATCCTTTCTTCCTAAATCAGTAGATAATTCTAATGTCCCCCTAAAGCCATAATATCAAATATAACACATATATGATATAATAAGTATATCGAAACATATGATGTATAGTCGCAGTATCAAACCAGGAGTTTATTTTAATAAATGGGCACAGTATACACACAACACACACACACACACCACACATATATATATAATATATATATTATATATGTAAAATGAAACTGGATGTGAATTCGGTCAGGAGTTTATCCATGTGTACATTATTCAAAATATCATTATTTTTAAATAACCAAATGAAATGAAATAATAATAATAATAAAAAATGTAGAAATGTTCCGCACACAAGAAATTCGACCTTCATCAGAGTAATTTTCAAATGAGGATTTACTCTGATGAAGGTCGAATTTTCTTTGTATGCGGAACATTTCTACATTTTTTTTATTATTATTATTTCATTTCATTTGGTTATTTTAAAAAATAATGATATTTTGAATAATGTACACATGGATAAACTCCTGACCGAAACACGTGTAAGTAAAATTGATTAAAATATTCTATATTATTCCATTCTACCCTTTCTTTATTCCTTTATTCATTTTTTAACACACACACACACACACACACACACACACACACACACACACACACACCATATATATATATATATATAGTACTGTCATAGTACTTAGCCTTGATATTCACTCGATGTTACTGCTTTTCAAAAAATCATCTCCACAGTAGAGGGCGTCTCGTACTGCTTTATCCCACTTGGCTACTTGCATTAACATCAAAGAGACAGAACTTTACCCGTATAAGTTCTTATTCTTCCCCGGATATTTAATATTTTTTTAAATGTTCATTCATTATTCTTAAATATTTAATATTTTTAAATGTTCATTCATTATTCTAAATATTTAATATTTTTAAATGTTCATTCATTATTCTTAAATATTTAATATTTTAAATGTTCATTTCATTATTCTTAAATATTAATATTTTAAAAATGTTCATTCATTATTCTAAATATTTAATTATTTTTAAATGTTCATTCATTTATTCTTAAATATTTAATATTTTTTAAATGTTCCATCATTATTCTTAAATATTTAGTATTTTTAAATATTGTTAATTATTTTTAATATTAGTATTTTAAAATATTTGTTAATTATTTTTTAAATATTTAATATTTTTCAAATATTCATTCATTATTTTGTAAACATATTGTATTTTTTAAATATATATTGATTATTGTTTTAATATTTAATATCTAAAATTTTTTATTTATTACTTTTTATGCAGAAAAATATATTCATGAAAATTATTTTTTAAATAATTTAGAAATTTGTATTTCGTACCATTTTTTATTTTCTTATTGGAGGCCTGGCTTAAATAATGTATTTTTTTTTCAAATACCTTTAATATCTGGATAAAGTTTAAAACAAAAACATTTCCAAATGTCTAAAAAACGAATACAATGAACTGAGAGAAATTTTAAAACCTTTTTAGAGGATGTGGATTTTTTTTTTTTTTTTTTACTTTTCTCCACACAACCAATTCTTATATATTTTTAAGCTTTTCCCTCATTTTCTTTAAGTGATAATATTAGCAAAAGAATGGAAATATTATTTATCAATAATTCAATAAATTTTTATATATATTAGCATTTTAATTATACAAAAAAAGCGATTTTTATTAACTAGTTTTAGACTTATTTCAATCGGAATTTTAATTATAAATTTAAGTATTTCCTTGAATTAATATAATCAAAAATTATGTTGACATTTTAGACATTGATTTTTTTTTTTATTGATTTATTTGAAACTAATCATTCTGCCTTGTAATGATTATAAAAATATCAAAATATTCACTAATTTTTTTTAAGTAACTTTACTAAGCAAAAAAAGCTAAAAAAAAAAAAATTGAAATATAGGATAAAATAAACTTCCTCCAGATAATAAAAAAAAATAATTAAATTAGAAAAAATATTTTAAAATGTTATTATTTTAATAAGATTTAATTTCTATTTTTCTAATTTGAATTTAATAATTATTAAAACGCTTCTTTTTCGAAAACAGATTTTTCAAATTTTAAAACTCAAAAAATTATTTTATCTATTTTATATAGACATTTTAAGTCTTTATGCAATAAGAATCAAAATTAATGGTAATTAATCCAAATTATTTCCATTAACGAAGTTGATCAAAAAAATCCTTCAGTAAAATGTGATTAATAATTTCTACTGAAAAGAAGCAAAAAAGGTGACAAAAAGACAGGAAATAAAAACCTAAATCTTCAAAACTTAAAATAATAAATAATAGAATAATCGCGCCTTAAATAACGATTTATCTTTAATCCAATAACTGACAATGAAATAGAAAGTTAACCCAGGATTTTTTTGTTTGTTTGATGGGGAGGATAGTAAAAATCTTAATATTTTATTAAATTTTGATAATCAAGAAATTGAAAAAAATCAACAGCAAAAAAATAAATAAATAAAGATAAGTTTCTTTTGTTTTTTTCTTCTTCTTGTTGGTTTATTATCGTCAATGGGCGGCACAAATTATTTATTTTTTATTTATATTGAAAACCTAAATTCATTTGTTGCTCAAAATGATTTTTAAAAAATAAACAAACTGTGAATGGCTTTAAAAAAAATTTAGAAAAAATAATAAAAAAAACACTAATTCGTAAATACTAAAAATAATATTCATTTATCCGGAAAAGCCAGTGACTGTTTAAAAGGGACAACAAAAGAAGGTGGGGATAATGTCAAACTGTTTTATTTATTATTTATTTATAATCCAAAAAACAAAAAAAAAAAACCTTTTTCTTTTTTCTACCATTTTTTTTTAACAAAAAGAAAAATCCAAAACTTTCCATTTTTATTAACAAACCCTTTCGTTCTTGGTTTCATTTATAAATAAATATCCTTCCTCTTCAATTTTAATTTCGATAAAACCGAACAATAATATACACTATTTAAATTTGGAAAAATTATAAACTCGCAAAATTTCTTAAAATAACATACACAATATGGCGCCTACTGTACACAGGGTTTACTTTTCTTTTTCGATTTAAGTGTCATTTTAATTGTACAATACTTAAATCTTGAAATTTCAATTTTTTTTTCAGTGGCAAAATTTTCAGATCATTAAATAATAATCTATAAAACATTTTTATCTATTTTTTTTTTACGATATTTCATAACAAAAATAATGGTAAGTCTTAACCACTATTTTTACTAAGTGTTTAAAGATCCCATTTAAATAATTATATGAAATATTTATTGAAAAAACAAAAAAAAAAATAAAAACGTACGAACTAATTTGTTTAAAAAGCAGATTGCAATAATGTGAAATAATAAAAAATCTTCAACTATAATTTGATAGTTCGTATTTATTATAAACAATTTTTTCGTTTTCATTTTTTGACAATTCTTTTATTTTTTTTCTTTTATCAAATTAAATTTTTTGTTAAAAAAATCGTTAACAATTTGAACAAATTCACGCGGGAAACCGACACCTGTGAGGAGAAACCCAACTTCCTTTGTTTTTTTTAATAAATTTATCTAAACATTTAAAAGATCTTTTTATTATTGAGAAAAATATTGAAATAAAAATTCTAATAACTCAAGTTATTATTCTTACGTAAGAAAATGAATGGTGAATCTTTATACGAAAAAAGATCTACATTAAAATAGTATGAATTTTTATCTAATAAAAATGAAATTTTAACTCAGTGTGGAATTTGTTTTTTAAAGTTTACACTGAAAATCTAGGAAATTTTCTTCATGGAATTATCATCTCCTTAATTAATTTGATAGTTTTTACTTATTAATTATATCTTCAGTGACTTTTACACATTTTAAAGATAGATAATCGGAAAAAAAATGTTGATGTTTACCTTTTAAAATAAAATAGTTGAAGATCCGTACAGATGTCTTACTTGGAATTTAAATAATTGGAGCATAAATAAAAAAAAATATATATCTTTCCTTCTTGGCAAACCTCTATATTTATTTTTTTTAATTGTTGAATTTATTTTGCATAATTTTTATAAAAAAATATTTTTTATTAACGTTCATATCTTTTTTTTTTTTAAATAAAAAAAATCATAAATTACAGGGGAAAAAATCTATATTTTTCCTAATTAGATTTCAAAAAATGTTTTGAATTGGCAATAATAATAATTCTTTTTTTTTAAGTAGGAAAAATGATATTATAGCGTGAATTTCCGGGTGCGGGGAGATCAAAAAGAAGCAGTGTTACTTATTATACTAACGTTTAAATAACTTCAGAATAGCAGAATAAATGGAAAAAAACTGACAATAATTGCGAGCAATGATGATGAATGAATTAAAGCAATGAAGGATGAATTATTATAAAAAAAATAAAATGGGTTTATGGAGGTTGATGGTTTGATATGGCTGCCCGTAAATTGTTAAACCGGAGTATTACCTGTAGAGGCATGACTGAAGAGTACACGTTGTAAAAGAAGAGATAAACTCGTAATCTATTTCTTTTTAACCTTTTTTTCTTTCTTCTTTAAAATCCTCAAGAATTAAAATCAGTGTTTTTTCTTTCTTTTTCTTGTTCGTTAAAAACAAATAATAATAATAATGAATAACGCAGAATTCAAAATATTCAACAGGCAAACGATACAGGCGCAAAGCACAAGTGAGTGTTAAATTCAAATAACGCCGTCGCGCTCGGCCAATGGAATCGTTTGGCAGCGGCGTCACGTGCCGCGATCGCGCCAACCAGGAGGCGGATCGACGGTCACCGTGGCCTTCTTCAACCTGCATGATGGGTTGAGCTAAAAAGCAAACGAGGTTAGGGAAAAGAAAAGGAAGAAGGGGGGAACAAAATATATATAATTGACAAACAATGAAATGGAGAGAAAAAATTTTTCGTTTTGAAAATAAAAAAAAATTTAAGAAAAATTCAACTTACCTCCCATTTACCGTCATTTGCCATCGTATAAAATTCTCGGCGTTAGGTTTTTACTCCTCCGCGGTAGATCCAGATGCTAGAGTGATTTAAAGATTAAAATAATAATTCAGCGTGTTTATGTATGTAAATGTGTGTGTGAGGGTGTATTTAGTAGTAGTGGCCAGAAATGGAGGGTTAAAATGATCCAAAACATATCTTATTTGTCAAATATCAAACGTTAGATCTCAGTATTTATAGCTCGAATGGGAGCTTAACGGTAGTTTTTGTTTTATATCCAATAGAGATACACAAATCAAGACATAAAAAATCGTTCTTGTAGAAATAGATTTGTACACACTAGTTTTAAAAAAACACGTTTTTTACCAATTTACTTACTAAAGATCACCACGATTTGTTTCTTGTCTTGTAATTTTTTTTCTTTCTTTTAGTCGATGTTTAAAACTAACATTAAAAAAACAATGTTTTAATTATACAGCCTCTATATTATTACAGCCGTAGAAATAAATGGCACAATTTTTTTGACAAATAAAAAAAAAAAAATTCGGAATTATTTTTTTTTCCTTTTTTGTTTTTTTTCGAAGAAAATTAAAATAGCGGGAGAGAAATATTGTCCTCCTTTTTTTTTTTTTTTTTTGTTGTTTAAAACGTATTTTCTCCAACAATTTTTTTCTTTTTTTTCTTTTTTTCAAATTTTCTTTTTAGTCTAATTTTTCTCAACAATTCAAGATTAGTCGTTTCTTTTTTTTTCTTCTCTTCCTCTTTTTTTTTTAAATATATAAAAAACGGCAACTTAAAGTCAGTCCACCCTATTTTTTTCTTTTTTTTTTTCTCTTCTTCTTTAACGAAACACAGGCCAGAACGACTTTCTTCTTCTCGGATGTGGAAACCAAATTTCCTCCCAGAATAAGATATTTCCTCGTTGAAGAGAAAATCAAAACTGATTTCTAATATAATAAGAGCCTCCTCCGGCCATCGATACGTCCTTTTTCAGAGGGTTTTCTTTTTGTAAGATTTTTCAAATAAAACTCAACCAACCGTCTGGTTTTATCGAAGCACAACGGGGAAAAATATAATAAAAAATCGGACTAAAGAAGAATTAAACAGAAAGAAAAAAAGAATAGTATAATTTTTTTCCCTTTTTTTTTTTAAAGATATATAGTTTTGGTTTTGTGTGTTGCGTGTGTTGTTTGTTTTTTTTAAATGTTGTAGTTTTTGTTACGCTCGTTATTATTTTCCCCTTTTTTTTCCTAAATGAAAATCGAGGGGAAATAATATCCCAAAAAAATCGTAGTCTCTGCTTCTCTTTCCGTATGTGTATATCTCCCGATGATAAAAGATGCGATATCACCGGCGACTTCGATCGTACAGCTAATGCGCTGTCGTGACAATATCGTTTGTAACAACGAATCTGATTCGATTAAGAATTTTTGAAAATTCCGCATTTGGGCCAATCAGCATTCGTCTTTACACCCCGGCATCGGTATGAGCTACTTCCTGTTTGTAATGGCGGTGCTGCGGTGACACTTATCTTGTCCAGAAAAAGCAAAAAAAGCGACATACAATAAATATTTGCCCTAGTTGATAAATACCTATGGAATGAAAAGTTGAAAAACAAACAGAAAGTAAAACAATAATATGGCTGGCTGTCCGCTTTTAAAACGATTGATGGGCTGAATATAAACGTAAGTATTGAAAAAAAACATTTACTGACTGCGAAATGTAACTAGTTGAGTAATAAAAAATGTAAAATTAATACTTTATGTTTCAATACGGATTTTGACTATAAAATTAAAGTATATATTTATAGTTCTTACAAATTATTAAGTACCTCTAAGATATGATATTAGTTTATATTTATTCATCTTTTTTAAGATAGTGTGTTGGCTTTTTCTCTTTCAAAGTTACGCCTTCTTCTTTGGGATCTCTCGTCTTTT